>CABHPR010145275.1:0-12032 GCA_902168415.1 Peromyscus melanophrys
GTCAGGTGGGAAGCCAGAGCAGCCCACCTTCCCCCTCCACTGGGCTGTTCAGAAACTTTAAGGACAATGGCCCAGGTACTTTACCCAAGATGAAGGCTAGGGCTGCTGTGGAGGAAAGGGCCCCTGATAAAGACAGGGGACTGGGGACGTTCACTCTTCTGAAGTCTGTGTTTTGGAAGAAAGAGCACAAGAGGCCTCTCAGGACCGAGAGCTCCCCAACAGCACCCCCAGTTTCCCTGGTGAGTGACAGGCTGAGCCCTGCCAGGAACGAGCAGGCTCGAGGCTCATCCCCTGCCCTCAGGATTCAAGAGAGCCCAGCCAGGGGCCTGGGCAACCACATGGAGAGGGACATCCGGTCTGCGCCTAGCTCCCTTCACCTCCCTCGCAAAGCCAGCAGGCCCCCAAGAGCCAGTACAGCTGGCACCTCACAAAGGACCATTCCTGGGGAACAGAATTCTTATGGAACCCTGCAGAGGGTGAAATACCACACTCTTTCCTTAGGTCGGAAGAAATCCTTACCTGAGTCCAGCTTCTGACAGAACATTTCAGTATTGTGTGAAGCTGGTGTTCCCGGGCTGTGCCCTGAGACTCTGTAGGAAACCTGTGTCCAGAGTGGATTTTCTAGAATCCACTTGACTTGTGATCTCTAAAAGAAAAAAAACCTTTGGTCTCTTTAACTGGACTTCCAACCCCTCATGTCCCAATAACCCAGTGTCAAAATGGCTGGGTTCCCATTGTTGGGTTTTGATACAGCCTGGCCTCTAGATGGTGCTGCTGAGCCCAAATTATTGCTACAAGGCTAATTGGTATTTGGTGTATGTAAGTCCGGGGCTTGCATAGCTCTACTAAAAAGACTCTGTGGTATCGTGTTAAATGTTCTCACCAGCTTGCTTGCTCCTAACTTATGTGTCTCACTCCCCTACTCCTTCCCTCCCTCCCTCCCTCCCTCCCCATCTTTCCCACCTTCCTTCCTTTACTTTTATTTTATTTTTTTTTTAATAAAGGGCTTGTAAGGAAAATCTTTTCCTTTTCGTACCTATCTTGGATAAATGTCAAAGATGCCAAGAAATGAAAAGAATAAGAAATAAAGAGAGTGGCAGTGGAGGTAAGGTAAGATCCTATGAGAGATGGGAGAGAAATGATTGATATTTTAGGAGAATATTTAATATATGGCAAGATAATTATATTACAGCTTTTCAAGGTATTTTAAAAAGATAACTATTTTGATACCAGAATAAAAGAAGTTTTTTTTTGAAATGTAAGTATGAGATCTATGCACAATTTTAATAAAATTGTGTCTGCGACACCTGTAAATGGCTGCCCGAATTACTGAAGTTTGAGAAGCGACCCACTTCATCCCTGCTGCAATCACAGCTTGTTGCTGTCTGTGAGAAAGTAATTAGTTGCCTGTGTTCTTCCTGAAATTAAAAAAAAAAAAAGCTCTTAAAATTATTTGTGTCTCCATTCTTCCTTTTCTTTCCTTCGTTTAAAAATGTTTTAAATTTGTGTATGCTTTTGAGACAGTCCCACTCTCTAGCCCATACTGGTCTTGTACTCTTGGCAATCCTCCTGCCGCAGCCTTCTCAGGATTGTAGGTGTGAGCCACCCTGTGTAGCTTTTGACTTGCTGTTTCTGAAGGAGAGGTCTCTGGCTTCTTTGCCTCTCGGGAGGGCTCGGACTCCTCAGACCTGTGAGTCTGAAGCTGCCCGGTGAACCTTGTGTTCCCGTGTGTGTTGTGGTTTGCCTGGACTTCCAGACCTGTTCTAGGATACCCTACAGTTTCCTACAAGGACACTGCGAAGCCTAGACCCAGGCTTAGGGCCAACAGCGGCTCATCGGTGGCCTCTCAGGTAAGCATTCTCTGGAGCTGCTCCCTTTCTCGTGGGATATTTCTTCATAACTCCTCGCCACAGGAATGCAGGCTCCCCCAGACCACAGTGTGGGTTGTTGCATGTCTCTGCAGCTTTTTTTTTTTCATCAGAAAGAATGGGATCCCTTCTTTTCCCCAATGAGAAAGACAATTTGCCTTTCATCTAAGCAACAGCTGCCAGATAGAACTAACATAATCAAGAAGCTGGAAGACCCAGCTACCTGACCCCCGAGGGCTACAAGTTCCCTAGCAGGCTTGTGTGTTTACATTATAACAGCGGTCCATGTTTCTTCAGGTCTTAAATTGCCATGTGTGGGCAGTGTGGATGTGGTTGGTCATTTAATCAAGGTGATAGGAGTTTAGGGGTCTTCCTACTCTACCTGTTTTAGTCTCCTCTGTTGGTCCTTGGAACAATTGGTTTCTACACCAAGCTCACTCTTCACTCTCTAAAATCATGTTGGAACTCAGGCCTGCACCCGGCTCTCTCTCCCCTAATCATCCAGACTCTGGGATTATGAGAGGGTCCCTGGTGTTGGCAATGTTCTCTGATGCACCACACACTGGGGCGTCTACTCTAGACTTATAAATAACTTCAGGGTTTAGGAAGAGGCCGTGATGCTTGGACCCTAGTAGGTATCTTTTAATATAACTAAGGTCCCTCTCTAATCCCTTTCCTGAGGCTGCTAGATCAAGCTGGTAAGAATGTTTGTGAAAATGGAGTATGGGAAACGGCTGATTTCAATTTCTACCCAGATTGGAGCAGTGGGACCAGGTTACAGCCTTGGCTGTTGTCTATTGTTATGAATAGACCAGGACCAAGACAACTTAGGAAAGAAAGCACTGTGTTGGGAGCTTGTTTACAGTATCAGAAGGTGAGTCCATGGCCACCACAGCAGGGAGCATGGTGGCTGGCAGACATGGTGCAGGAGCAGTAGCTGAGAGTTCACACCTGATCCACAAATAGAAGGCAGAGAGAGAGAGAGAGAGAGAGAGAGAGAGAGAGAGAGAGAGAGAGAGAGAGAGAGAGAGAGAATGAATAAGACTGGGGCTGTCCTGGGCTTTTGAAACCTCAAAGCCCACCCCCAGTAACACACCTCCTTCAACAAAGTCACACCTCCTAATCCTTCCCAAACAGTTCTGCCAACTGGGAACCAAACATTTCAAATACATGAGCCTATGGGGCCATTCTCATTCAAACAAGCACAGCTGTGTGTCTGACTTAAGGCTGTAGATATCAGACTTCACTGGAGGAGGTGGCAGAGCAGACCACCTGAGCACCTTTTTCCCAATCGTGACTCTCCCGTGAGAATTTATGAACCAGGGTCAGAGAGAGGTTGGAAACTCTTTGAGCCACACAGCCTAGGCAGAGGCAGAGCTAGCTTCATATGCAGAGGCCTTCTCTTCCCATGGAAACCCTGATACTCTGCCTGGGTCTAGCCTGCTGTCTGAGACAGGGTCACTGGTCTGATGCTGATAGCTCAGCCTCATTCCTAAGGTGACCTCAGGTTTCAAGTCTTTCCTTCACCCCACCCCAGACCAGGGTTTCTCCGTGTAGTCCCAGCTGTCCTGGAACTCATGCTGTAGACTAGGCTGGCCTTGAACTCACAGAGATTCGACTGCTTCTGCTTCCCAAGTGCTGGGATTAAAGGTGTGTGCCACCACTGCCCAGTAAGGCCTTTCTCATTTTTCCTCTACTTGTCTACTAGAGGAAGGAGGGGCTCTCAGGTCCCGAGCTGGGAGATCACACAGATGGTGCCAGAAACAACAAGAGTCCTGATGGCCAGAGGAGGAAGCTGGGAGGCCCAGTGGAGAACACAGTAGGAGTTTCATAGTGACAGTTCTGGGGACCATGACAGTGGTGTATTGGCTACATCCTCTCAGAGGATGTCACCTGTATCGAGCCAGAACCATGTCTTGAGGGATGGTAAGTTAGTCAAGCTCCCTGAAGATGTGTTTACTTTCCCGTGTTTACTTTCCCGTGAGATGACAGGACAGTATTTACAGCCATTGAATGCAAGGTGTCCCTTGGGCACTTCATTATATTAATCTGTTTAACTCATAATTTTTTTTAAAGAAAACTTCAATTACATCGTGTGTGTATGTGTGTGTGTGTGTGTGTGTGTGTGTGTGTGTGTGTGTGTGTGTGCCACCTTTGTGCAACAGAGCACATGTGGAGGTCGGGAGACAACTTTTGGGAGTCAGTTCTTTCCTTTCACCGTGTGGGTCCCAGGGACTGAACCCGGGTCATCAGGCCTTGGTGGCAAGCACCTTCACCCATTGAGCCATCCTGCTGACCCTCACAGTCCTTTGAGGTAGGTACTGTTAGCTCTGCTTTACAGATGAGGGTCCTAAGGCTCAAAGAGTTTAATTCTCCTGAGGTCACACAACTGGTAGGTTGATCAGAGCCAGGATCTGATCTCAGGTAATCGGCTCTGAGGCTCTTTCTCTGAATCACTAAAAATAGTGACACTGCCCTCTGAACTAACCATGTCACTTCAAACCCAATTAGGGCTGGCAAGGAGGGGGTAGTTTAGTAACCTGGGACTCTACTTGGTTTGGATTATGTATACACACACGCACACACGCACGCACGCACGCACGCACGCACGCACACACACTCACACTACTCAACGACTCAACCCTCTTTGAACAATGCTCTCGGCAACCTCAGACGCCCACCCAATTGAGCTGCATGGGTCTCCATCTCTGCACAATGGAAAGAGTTTCTCCTATTCTGACAATAATCGAACTTAGTTTCTGCTCAGATATATTCCCAGTGTATTAGGAAAGAATGGAAAGGCTGATCCAGTCTGAACTGGTCTTGGGAACATGTACACCAAAGCAAAACTGTCCTCACATAAACTTAGAGAGAATCCCTACCACCTTTACATCTGTGCATACTTAAGCATGCATATGATTAAAACCAGGTGCACTATGGGAAGGGCCATGCACATCAAGGGCCATCAAGGAAATTGATAACAGGACGTATTCTACCAGTCAAAACAGAACCACACTCATTGGACTTCTTAGCAACTAAACTCTGCCTTCTCTTGAGCCCCAAAAAAGGAAGCCTCAAGCAAGAATGGGGTCCCTTGAGGATTCTGTGGCCCACTGTCAATCTTGGTAGTGTATCCCTGCCTAATTTGTGCTATAGCTTCACTTCGAATTAAGTTGCTTCCTATCTTCACAAATATGTGTGAGCCTTTATTTCAACCCTTTCAATAAGAAGCCAAGAACCTGGAAACATCCGGCCCAGACCCTAGCCACAGGTAACATAATTGCTTCTGGCCTTTCCTGTTCATCAGAATGGAGAACAATTCATTTGTTATAATCAAGAGCCTACCCCAGGGACCAGGGACTCTGTGTACTCATTCCAGCAAGAAAACAACATCAGAACAACTTGTCACTGGGCTTGCTACTTGATTAAATCCTTGATAAACTCTCTAAATCCCATTTTTGCACCAAATTGGGGAACTGAGGGCAGACGTGATAGGAATTAGGACACATGGCAAGTTGTTTCCCGAGTTTGTGGCCTTGACTTTGATTCTTCCAGAGAAGCAATTTGTTTTGATTCACTTTGATTCTTTGGAGGGATTGCTTGAGTGACATTGGCTTGAACTTACTGTAATTGACTGTAAACATCCGAGGCTCCCCTAGATAGTAGCTATGGCTTGAGGCTCTGACGGTGTAAAGGACATGAAGTGCACATGTTGCTGCCTTTAATCACCCTGTGCTGTAGTTGGCAAAGACAATGTAGTGTTTGTAACCAAGGGAATTTCAAACTTCAGGTATTAATAATCTAAATATATGGGCTACTTGACTTTGGGCCAAGGGAAGTCAGTGTGCTCCTTGCTGAGATGAAACAACCTCTCAGAATGTTGAAATACCCTCAGGAGAGACCTAGTTTCCACTGGGGCTGCTTGGCTGACAAAGCCTTGCAGGGCTATGAATTCCTTTGAGTGTTGGCCTAGGCAAAAGGCCACAGTTTCTTATGGGAATGGCTGGGGAGAGTTAGGGCAGAAGATGTGGGTGAATGCAATAATTCCTAGCCAACTTGTCATTTACTTACTTATATATTGACTGACTGATAGATTTTGGGACTTGCTCTGCAGACTAGACTGATCTGGAACTCAGAGATCCACCTGTCTCTGCCCTGCCAAGTACTGGGATTAAAGGGGAGTGCCACCAGCTTTAAGGTGGGTTCTTATGTACCCCAGGCTGGCCTAGAAACTCACTGTGTAGTTGAAGATGACATTGAACTCCTGATCCTTCTGCCTCCACCTCCCCGGTGCTGGGATGACAGGCCTGGGGTGCCACACTCAGCATCATCCTAGCCGAAGGAGGAGTGAGGAGAAAACGTTAGGACTCCTGAATGCCACCTAGGCTCTGCTTTCCCATCTCTGGAGATATTGGGGATCTGAAGTCATTCCTAGTAAAGCAGCTTCCTGCTGACTTCCTTGCTAGAGTGCCAGCCAGGCTCCACATTGTGTGTGGCCCCCACCTGCGGGAACAGACTGTGTGTCTGTTATCTGGCCTCTGATGGTCAATCGCCTGGCCCCTTGGTGCTTCTCCTGTTACCACCAGGATCAGGTACTCACTTGAACAGCAGCCCTCTGTGGTGGTGTTTCTGTTTGAGTACAGCCCCAAACTGCATTTAATAGAGCTTGTGACTGGTGCCAGGCATCTGGCCATCACGGCAAAGTTGAAAGGTTAAGGAGTGTTATGATGCAGTGTGGCAGCCACAACTTCCTTCCTGAGTGCTAAAGTCTCTGAGCATTTTCCTTTTTCTTCCTATCTTTCAGTCCCATTTCTTTCTTTTTTGAATTTAAAATTTTGTATAGTTTTGAGAATGTCATACCTGAGTCCTGTATTTATACCGTTTCTACCCCTTTGTCTCCCTTGTGTTTCCCCTCTACACCTCTCAGATTCATGAAAAATTTACTATTGTTACATACACAGACACAGACACAGACACACACACAGACACACAGACACACACACACACACACACACACACACACACACACACACAACATACTAAGTCCATATATGCTTATATGTACATAAGCTTAGGGGTGATCACTTGGGATTGGATAACCAACCTATTAGGGAGCTCATCCCTGGATGAGATCTGGAGAAAACAGATTTTCATCTCTCAGCATCTATTGACTGCCTGTAGCTCTTAATCTAGGGGTGGTTCCATTTCTTTCTTATTACAGAAATAATAATTCTGGGTCTGGCTTGTGTTAGCCAGACCAGCAAGCTCTTAGACCCACAGCAGGCTAATCTTCGAACTAGTAAATACATCTACATCGTGTGTTGAGCCATATCACAAGTTACATTTTATCCCTCTTGGCTGACTACTCAAAAAAAAAAAATGCCCACGTCTTAAGGAATTTTCTAGATATTCCTCAACACCGAGTCTCCTCCTGTCACCCAGCCCTGTTTTCTCTGAAGGCTGCATGGAGTTCTGACCTCAACTGCTAAGGAAACAACAATGTAAAATGAGGCACGGAATTAATGATTAACCCTTCCCAGAGGGCAAAATCAGACAAGAAAGCGTGTAGGGAGAACTGAGAAGAACCCAGGGAGGCTACGAGTTTAATACTGTCTTTTGTTCTCTCTCTCTTGGATTTTTCGAGACAGGGTTTCTCTGTGTAGCCCTGTCTGTCCTGGAACCTGTTCTGTAGACCAGGCAGCGATCAGTCCTCTGCGATCGGTCTGCCTCTGCCTCCTGAGTGCTGGGGTTAGAGGCAAGTGCCATCACCGCCTGGCTCTTTGCTATCTTTTCAATCCCCAATTCCATGGCCACAGCTCACTCTTTCCTAAACAGTTCCTTAGACCCAAGATTTCCAGTTTAGCTGGTAGGACACAGACCGGTAGCCTGTATGCGATGGTTAGTTTCTTGTCCACTTCACACAACCTTGAGTCATCGAGTCTCAGTGAGGATTGTCTAGATGAGGCTGGCCTGTGTCCATGTCTGTGGGTCATTGTCTTGACTGCTGTAACTGATGTGGGAGGACCCAGCCTGAAAGTGGGCAGCCCCATTCCCTGCTTTGGGATCCTGGACTGCATAAGAACAGAGAAATCTAGCTGAGGACTAAGCATGTATACATCTATTACTCTCTGCTCTTGACTGAGAAGTGACCAGCTGCTTCAAGCTTCTGTCACTGTGGCTTCCCTGCTGTTATGGGCTGTAACCTGTAACTGTGAGCTAAAATAAACCCTTTTCTCCCTTAATTGCCTTTTGGCTGGGATATTTGTTACAGCAACAGAAAACTGACACAGTAGAAATCTGTGAATTTATTCCTCCCCCTACAAACCTGAGTTTTGAGGGTTATTTACATATACTAGATACAAGTCCTTCAAAGGTACACACACATGGGTACACACCTGTGTCTGTCTTTAAAACATATCATCCTGGCCTGCAATTTGCCTTTCATTTTCTTGAATTATCTTTCAATAGTATTTATTTCTGAAGAAGTCTGATTTATCAATATTTCCTGCCCATAGCTTACGCTTTTTCATACTGTATCTAAGAGAATTTCCTAGTCCAATGACTTTTCTACTTTTGTTTGTTTTGTGTTTTTGAGACAAGGTCTCACTATGTAGCTCTGACTGTCCTAGAACTCACTATGTAGACCAGGCTGGCCTCGAACTCACTCACAGAGACCTACCTGCTTCTGCTTCCCAAGTACTGGGATTAAAAGCATGAGCTGCTACACCTGACTCTACCATGTTTTCTTATAGAAATTTTATATCTATGATTCATTTGAGTTAGTTTTTTTATATGTAGTGATATAAACAATACCTCCTCCATGATCTAGTTGTCTATCTTAAAATTAACGCCACTGTCTTGATTATTTAACTTTATAAAAGTATTGAGGTCAGGTAGTTTGAGTTTCGTAGTTTTATTCTTTCAAGAGTTATTTGGGGCATTTTAGGATCTTTGCATTTTCATGTAAAATAGAAGAATCTACTTCTGATTTCTACAATGACATCAAAAATCTTCCTATGATTTTACTTGAGATGCCATTAAATATTTAAGACAACAGGAAACTAGACATGATTCTTCTACTCAAACATTTTAACAACCTGTGGATTTCCAATCCATTGATATGGTATATCTCACCAGCGAGTCAGGTCTTTTTATCTAGGTATCTAAGCACTGGGGTTTTGTCTTGTTTTAATTTGTTAGTATGAATGCCTTATACATCTTTTGCCAAACATCCTTAAAAGTTTGTGTTTGGCAGTACTGTGAAGAGCTCTTTTAAAATTCTTTAATTTCTGGAATTTAATTCTATGTAGCAGTAATTGATTTTGTCTATTGACGTGGATCCTGTGACCTTGCTAACTAACATTTTAGTAGCTTTTGTGTAAGTCCACATAGATAATTGTCCCACGAGACTAAAGGTGGTTTCCCTTTCTCCTGCTGATCGATAGATATGCCTTCTTTTCTTTCCCTGTCACATTGTGTTGCAAATAAACACTAGACATGTTGTACCAGAAACTCTAATATGATGTCGTGCATTAGTAAGGGCAAATACTCCTGTCTTCTTCTCCAGAGGTCCTCCATTAGATATATGATATTAGTCATACTATTGGAAGATACTCTAATCAGGTTGAGAAGTTTCCCTTTATGCTTTATTTTGCTGGGAGCTATTTTTTTTATTGAAATGGATTTAGATTTGGGCAGATATTTTTTTCCTACATCTTTTAAGATGATCATAACTTTTTGTATTTAGCCTGTTAGGCTTATGAGTTATAAGGGTTTATTTTTGAATTTTGAACCAGCCTCACATTCCTGGAATAAATTTCACTTGGCCATCATATACTTTCTCTTTTTATATTGTTGGGTTTGACTTTCTAAATTTTTATTTAGATATTCTTTTTGCATCTAAGCTCATAAAAGCTACTGGTCTGTTTTTCTGTTTCCAGTGTCTGGTTTTGCTATCAGGGCAATGAACCTTCATGGAATGAGTCTGGAAATATTTCGTTCTCTTCAGTGCTTCAGAAGATACGTGGAATTGTTGTTTGGTAGAATTTGACAGTGATACCATCTAGGCTGAGAATTAGTCAATATTTTTGAATTAATCCAAGAATGACTTATATTATGCAGCTTATTATTATTATTTAAAAGTTTTCATACAAGTCATATATATTCTCCCCACACCCCTTCTCTCTCCTTTTTCTTCTCTCCCTCCTCACTCCTCTTTGCTCCTCTAGACTGTTGCACTCTACTTTTACACCCATATATGTGACTTTCTTTTTGTAGTACGTAAAATCTAGAGAGCATAAGTGAGAGAAAACACACAATATGTGTCTGAGGCTGGCTTGATCTGCCTAGTATGATTATTTCCAGTTGCATGCATTTCCTGCAAATGACATATTGTCGATATTAATAATATTATTTTATCAACAATTTTATTAATAATTCTTGTGCTAATAATTTTAAATTAAAATATAATTATGTCACTTGCCCCCTTCCCTCTCCTCCCTCCAACCTCTCACATGTATCTCTCCTTTTGATCTCCCTTAAATTCATGGCCTTTTTTTCTTTTTTTAAAATTTTTTATTCATTTTATATAACAACCACAGACCCCCCTCTCATTCCTCCTCCCCACAACCCCTCATCCCCACCTCCAACAGGGTAAGTTTTCTCATGGCAGGACAGCTAAGCCTGGTACATTTGGTTGAGGCAGGACCAAACCCCTCCCTGCTGCATCAAGGGTGAGCAAGATGTCCGACCATAGAATTTGGGGTCCAGAAAGCCAGCTCATGCACCAGGGATAGATCCTGATCACGCTGCCAGGGGCCCCCCAAACAGACCCAGCTACACAACTATCTCCAGTATGCTGAGGGTCCAGTCCCGTCCCATACAGATTCCACAGCTGTTGGTATAGAGTTCGTGAGTTCCTTTGAGCTTGGTTCAGTTGTCTCTGTAGACTTCCCCATCATGATCTTGACCCTCTTTGCTCACATAATCCCTCTTCAGTCTCTTCCACTGGACTCCTAGAGCTCGGCCTGGTGCTTGGCTGTGGATCTCTGCATTTCTCCCATCAGTTACTGGATGAAGGCTCTCTGGGTCCAATCAGAGCTGGCGGAGTCTGTTGGCCTCTTTTTCTTTAATTGTATATATATATATATATATATATATATATATATATATATAAATACCAACTGGATCTTTACCATCACTTTACCAAACCAACACAATTTCTAACTGCATTCTAAGTATAAATCCTTATACCCACAGATAAATGTAGCTCTTAGCCTTTGTCAGAAAAGCTTACTTTTGCAACAGAGACCGTTGTAGAAAATCACAACTCATCAAAGTGCAGAGTTGTTGAGCCCAGTCCCAACTGATACATCTACAGATCTACAGCATAGCTCCTGCACCTAAGGCTCAGGGATCATCACACATCACAGAAGAAGAAAGTTTTTGAGAGTCAAAGGAACAGGAAATCTGCTGTGAGATTGCCTCTTCTAGAAATGTCATGGAAGCTATGTACTCATGATATCTCATCAATATGGCTGCCTAAACAAAAGACCCGAACACAGACAACGCCAGTAAACATGCTAACGTAGAAGGGGCAAATGTCACAGGGTCCCAACCCTAGACAAAGACTAGAGGCAACTAAGGAAGGCTGAGAGTAGGAGAAATAGTTGTGAATAGAGCTGTGATAAGCACTGATGCGCATGTGTACCTGTGGTATGTGGATTTGGAGTTCTTTAGATAAATAACCAGGATTGGTATAGCTGAGCCATATAATAATAATTGATGATGTTATCCAGCTCCTTAGAAACCTCCATGCTGGGTCCATAGTGGCTGGACTAGTTTACATTCCCAGCATTAGTATACAGGGGTTCCTTTCTGTCCACATCCTCAGCAGCATTTCTTGCTGGTTTTTATAGTGACTGGGGTAAAATGAAATTCATGCAGCTTTTATCAGATGGCTAGGGAGGTTGAACATTTTTCATGTTTATTGGTCATTTGCAGTTCATCTCCTGAGAACAGTTGGCTTCATTAGCCCATTTACTGAGGTGAGCTTTGACAGCATGTCTCTTTCAGAGATGTATGTGGCTCATCTAAGTTGTTCAGTTCACTGAGATAATGTCTCAATATTATTCTTTGAAATCTGTTTACCTTATAGTGACATTA
>CABHPR010145275.1:12432-27270 GCA_902168415.1 Peromyscus melanophrys
GCCCTTAGTAGTTCTTTCAATTGTATCTCATTACTCTGTGCTCTTATCTTCACAATATCTATTTTTCTGATTATTTTAGAGCTGATTAGTGCCTGTAACTCTGGCTACACTGTAACTCACAGAGATCCTCTTACCTCCTGAGTGATGGGATTTAAGGGACCACCATTCTGGGATTTTAAAAATTTATTTGAAGATTTATCTATTTTGATTTGATCTGTGTGGGTGTGTTTGTCTGTATGTGTGTATGTACATCACATATGTGCAATGCCCGTGGAAGCCAGAAGAGGGCGTTGGATCCTCTGGAACTGGAGTTATGGCCGCTTGTGAGTCATCATGTGTGTTCTGGGATCCCAACCGGGGCTCTTAACCACTGAACTCTCTCTCTAGCCTTTTTTCATTTCTTAAGGTGGACACTGAAGTCACTGAAGGATCAGAAACACGTTTTCTTCTCTTTTGTAGACATTTAATGTTATGAATGTCCCTGAAGAGCTGCCTCAATGCATCTGACAGATTCTATTACACTGTGTTTTAATTCACATAAAATACCATCTGACTTCCCTTTTAATTTCCTTTTTCATTCATACATTATTCAGAAGTATATTTTTAGTCTTCAGAGAAAGAAATAGTGACTCCAAGTTCATCTGCGGTGGTGGGGATGTGAGGTTCTGATGTGATGTAAATAGGCTTTCTAGAGTGACAGACAAGAGGTAGGTAGGGAGAGAGAGAGAGAGATGTTCAAGAGGGAGGTGTACCAAAGAGCCCCTGGCTCCTGTCTTCACTAGGCCCTGGTGCTTTGCCCACCCAGTGCAGGGAGCATCTCCAGCAACTGCGTATTGATCCCTCAGAGCGCCTCTAAGGCAGCAAAGCAGGTAGAATTTGAATCTCTTTGCTAAGTTTTTCACATATTAGTTGTACAGAGTGGTTTGTTACAACATTCTGTGCATGCATATAATGTACTTTGATCACATCAATCCCTCTGCCTTTCTTATCCCGTCTTCCCCTTTCTCATCCCTCATACCTGCCTCCTCTCCTTTCATTTCCCATCCCTAGATTCCATATGTGAAGGAAAGCGTGATGCTTGCCTTTGTGAGACTGCATATTTCACTTAATATGATGAACTCAAATCCCTTACATTCAGAGCAGGTCTTAAAATGGCTCTTTTAGGAAAATGGCATTCTGTGCCACAAGCTCTCTTTTCTTTCTTTCTTTTTTTCCCCTGGCAGTGTGCAAAGTTTCAACAAGAAAGAACAACTTTAGCAGCTGTGATGGATGTAAATTGGACCAATTTCTCAGGCTTGACATATTTCTTGGTGAGTTTCTGCGAGCGATGTCAGTTCTTCAACCCCCACCCCGGATATCTAGCTAAATGTACCATGAAAGAAGAGCATCTCTAGAATCCTACCCTGAACAAATTAAGAGGAAGAGTGCAACCCCTGCATTAGTGTGAAAACAGATGATTCAAGCATGCTATCAAATCTGGTCCCTGAATTGTGCTGAAAAGGGTCTCTTTAGGTTAACCCAGGTGAAGCATGCCAAAATTGGCCTAAGGAATGCCGAGTGTGAGCAGCACTGATCCTTACACACCAGTTTTAAACCCAGGCAAGAGAGAATCACAAATCTCCCTGTGACTCATGCATTTTTGTTTTTCTATATCTAAATTCTGCCATGTCCTTCCCGGGTGTGGATATGTTTCCTTCTGCCAGAGGTTACATTTTCATCTACATGACCTTTGCTGGATGTCCCCAAAGGCATGCTTGGTGTGATGGCATGATAGCCCACAATGTACTGTTGTTCAGATAATTTCTGCACCCTCACATTTCCCCGTAAGGATGACATCAGGACTAGAATTGATGTAGATGGTGTGGCCAAGGTCAAAGACAGAGCCTCTGTGAGTTCACAAGATGGAAGGTGGAAATCGGGGAATCCTGTTCTGTAGATCAGGGCACTAGTGTCGGAATTCTTGCTGGAAAAAGCTCAAAGATTTAGGAGGTTCAAAAGACTGAACCTTAGAAATAATCCCGGTATGTGGTGGACAGGTGCTTAGCAGCCACACTCAGGAAGGCCAGGTGGATGCTGACAAGGTTGCTTTTTGAGGTATTTGGGATTGGGCTCAAACTCAAGTTGTGTACAACATAGTCTTCTAGCAACTTTTGCTTAAGCTTTGGACCCGAGAGAAGGCTTTCTAAGCTGGCTCAGCCTTTGGAGCCTTTCCTACCTGACCTGATGGCATCCCTGCATAAGGCAAGCATCTTGAGTGGGGACAAGAACAGGCAGAGAGATGTTAGAGTGGGTGCATGGCTTCAATGAAATCTCCTTATCTTTCTGGTCTTTGTTTTCCTATTCCATTTGCTGGTGTTGAACCAGGTCCTCTCTAGAGACCTATTTGGTTCTAAGAGCTTTTAGGTCAAGGGTAGCAGAGCAGTTGAGAGATGAGACTCAGGAACCAGCAGACCTATTCTTCCATATGGCCTAGCTGTTTGTCTTTGGATGGGTTGTTTACATTCTCTGTGCCCCTATCTCTCATCTGTAGAGCTAATGAGAGACCCCCCACTCACATGGTAAATGCATTGGGTGAGTTAACCAGCAAACATTAGTTGTCGCTATTGCGGGACTCTGTGACACAGTTGTCACAGAGGACTTAAGTCAGTAACAATCCGAGAACTGAAAACTAAACTTTGGAATGACTTGGTTTTGGCCTTGACATAAGGAAAGAGTTAATAAGGTGTGTTCACAGGGAGTTGGAGGGGAAACGATTGATTCTGGAGATGTAAAAATCTTCTATTCTTCTATTTCAGAGCAATGGGCCAATGATCCATTTTTAGAGGCCCTGTCACTCCATCTGCCAGCTTTTCAGCTCATTTAATGGCTATATTTATTTTTGTCCACAGAAAACCCAGGTGTTTCCTACCTCGCTCTTTTTAGTTAACTTTGACAAGTTAACTAGCAATTCTGTAAAAACCTTCTGAAAGACAGTGCTCACAAAGTCATTTTGATGTTGGCCTAAATCCTAATTTCTTTCGGGTATGTTCTTTCCAGTGTGTGTGTGTAGGGGGGCATTGTTAGGGTCTCTGAGCCACAAGTCACAGCCCTCAGCACCATGTATGTGTCTGCACAGCTGGACTACTTGAATAGCATGTGAATGGTGTCCCCAGTGGGCAGCTGTGACCTTGGCCAGGCTAGAACTGTCCTCCATAGGGTATTTTGGTTTTTGAGAGAGGGTCTTTTCTATGTAGCCTGGGATGTCCTCCAATTCACAATCCTACTGCCTCTGTCTCCAGAGTGCAGGGATTGTAGACATGCACCACCAAGCCTGGCCACTGTTTGTGTTTCTAAAGGATTTTGGTGGCACCAAGAAACATGGTTATTTGTTTTTGTGTTAATTAGAGGTAAGGGGCACCCAGACAAGAAATATAAGCTCCAGTGTGAGCTAATTTCTACCTACGTGACTCCCAGCCTCTTTGGGTGGGATTACTGTATGACTTGTCTGCCCTTCAGGGATGTGAGAAAAAAAAAAAAAGACCCTTGTAGTTTTTCAAATGGCAAGTCCTCAAAAATGTGAGGCATTGCAATTAGTTAATAGATTCATGTTGAGCACCATGTTCAAAGCCAAGTTCTAGAGGGGAGTAAGGTGCATTCTACTATCTCAGATTTGAATACCTAAGATCCAGCCACATTCTCCATTGATGTGAGTGTTGCTCTGGTCTACATGAACCAAGTCTCTCCTGGACAGATCTCACCTCTCTTCTTCTACTACTACCAGACTCCTACTCCAGTCCTCTCATGGCCCCTTTTTATGCAGTAGCCAGAGTAAGCTCTTAGGTGTGTGAAAACAGATGAACATTCCCTATGCTATACCGTGTCTCCTCTTTTGGGGCTCTGGCTACACTGGCACTCTCCCTGGGCCTGGGTCCCCCCTTCCTCTCATGACATTGGCTTTTCTTCACCATCCGGGGGGAAAAAAAAATCTCATATCCCTGCTTATAGAAAGTGCTTCCTGAGTACCCAGTTGTATCCCTTTCGATTTCCCCAGAGCTCAGTTGTCCCTCAGTACCCATCAGGGACTGGCTCTAGGAACCCCATCAGGTACCAAAGTTCCAGAATGCTCATATTCGTCATAAAGAGCGGCTTATTACTGGCAAGTAACCCGTAGTCTTCCCATATACATTAAGTCACATCTCAAATACTTAAGGTACCCAATCCAATGTAAATGCAGCATCAATAGTTGTAGTAGGGGCTAGAGAAATGGCTGAGTGGTTATCAGTGCTTGCTGCTCTGGCAGAGGACCTGGGTACAGTTCCTAGCACCCACGGGGTGGTTCACAACAATCTGTAACTCCAGTCCCTGGGGATCTGACATCCTCTTCTGTCTTCCTTGAGCACCAGGCATGAGCATGGTACACAGACATATGTGCAGGCAGAACATTCATATACATAAAAGTAAATGAATCTTTAAAAAAAGTAGTTGTTACGCTGTATTGCTTAGGGAATGCTGATGAGAATAACTTATTTTTAAAAGCATTTCCTATTCATGTCTAGTTGCGCCTGCAGATGTGGTGCCCATGACTCCACTCTTCACTCTCTGGGCTCCTCTTCACTGCTTATCTCTTTGCCTCTTGTAAGCATGCTGTGTGATCGGGAGGTCTCCAAGTGTCTAGGGTGGAGCAGGTGCTCAGAAAACCTTTATTGGCTGAATGAGTGGGTTGTCATAGCATCCGCAGCTTTTGGCCACCGTGGATCGAGTCTCGACAGTATCACACTCTCAAACTATTTAACAGAGAACCAGATGGGCCTTAAATGTTCAGATTTCAGCATACATTAAACCAACAATGCTGATTCTTAAAGGTCAAATTTCTCTTTCTAGTCAAAGCTTAGAATAGCAGTGAGGAGAAATGAGTATACAGCAAGGGCTTTAGCTTGCAACTCCTGGGAGATTTCCAAGGCTCTGGATCATCTTCAGCATTTATGGTCCTGACGACCCAAACATAAGGATACAATTAAAATGAAGGATTTGAGTAGAAGGCAGACTCAGCGTTCATTTTCCCCAGAAAGCTGCTGAGTCAGGGCAATGAACATCAGGAATCTTGGTTCAAAAAGATTCCCACTAGGTCTCCCTCCATCCATCAAGAAATTGTGCTGTATCTCATGTAAAAGTTAAATCATGAGTTGTTGTTCACAATGAAATAGTCTACCCTGAAAATGAATGCATAACATCCTGGGAGGACTTTATTTCTTTAGTGTTTGTGTAGTGGAGTTGCATTTTATGTGGGGAATGTATTGGGAAGTCATTCAAAATTGGCCTTGATGTCAGCTTACGTCACACATTAATGTCAGATTATCCAGCTTTATGTAACTACAGAATCCCAAAGACACTTTCATCTTGGTCCTTGCAGCCCTTCTGTGGTTAAGGCTTCTTCACAGTTCTTAGTCTCCTTTCCTTTAAGAGTGTCTTTGTAGCTCCCATTACTTACAAACGGGGCTTTCTGAGACATACTTCCTTAAGTCTTAGTGCTGAAAAACAGTTATCAGGACTGTCTTAGTCAGGGTGTCTGTTACTGTGGTGAACAGCATGACTAAAAGCAGTTTGGAGAAGAAAGGGTTTATCCTGCTTACACTTCGGCATCACAGTTCATCATGGAAGCAAGTCAGGAGGCAGGAACTGAAGCAGAGGCCGTGGAGGAGTGCGTCTTACTGCCTTGCTCTCCTCCCTTGCCTGATTTGCTTTCTTCTACCATCCAGGACCACCTGCCCTAGGGTGGCACCACCTATCATGGTCTGGGCCCTCCCACATCAATCATTAATGAAGACAGTACCCCACAGACTTGCCTAAAGGGCAGACTTACAGAGGCATGTTCTCAGTCTTAAGACTCCCTCTCCCCAGACCTGTCTAGGTTTGTGTCAAGATGACAAAGAGCAACCAGCACAGATGATGAACAAGACACTTTTACCAAGTTTATTTGCACCCATCAGCTATTTGATCGCATTTATTTGCTAATCTCTGATAATTGGTTTATCATAATTGTATGCATATAAGTTAAATGCATGCACATGATTCTACTGCAGTAGAAGTAAAAATGAATTGCTAGGGTGTGGGTGGTTTGAAGGACAATGGCCCCTACAGGCTCATATATTTGAATGCTTAGTCACCAGGGAGTGGAACTGTTTTGGGAAGGATAAGGATTGGAGGAAGTGTGTCACTGGGAGACTGGGAGCGGGCTTTGAAGTGCCCCCCTCTCTCTCCCTGCTGTCTGTATATCAATCAGGATGCAAAGTTCTCAACTACTGCTCCAGCCCTATGCCCATCTGCTGCCCACCATGATGATCATGAACTAGCCGTCTAAAACGGTAAGCAAGATCCCAGTTAAATGATTTCTTCTATAAGTTGCCTTGGTCATGGTGTCTCCTTACAGCAATAGAACAATAAGATATAGGGTCACTTCAGTTTCCTAAGGCTTTATTGACCTGGGAAACAAATACAACACCACCGAAAATGATCTCAACCCCCATATGCTATGTATTATTGCATTTTTCTATTTTTTTCAATCACAATATTGCAGATCTCTACAATGTGCCTTGCCGACATTTCTGAGAGTCTGCATGTAGGAAGGGGCCTCTTAGATGCTCATGAGCAGGACTGCTTTTGCCACTACAGATTTCCTCCTGCACAGAAGGTCTTTGTCTCCTATGCAAATTACTCCAAGGGAGTCCCTCCCACCGGTTCTCCTAATGGTGGGTAGCCAGTATTGTCACCACGGGAGTAGCCTCGTCTCATCTCCTACCAAACCTTTTCACTTCATGTCACTGGTGATTAACGTTATGCGGAATAACTACGCAGAGATCAGGCAGGTACACAGGTGAAACTAACGAAGACCCCAGGCTATCAAAGAATCTGATTCAGACACCATTAAGATGAGCAAATATGTGATGGAGAGGTGGGAAAGATAGAAAAATGGAGTGGTGCAGAGAGGTGGAAATGGAGGAACCATGGCAGACAGGCTGAGGTTGACGGTGGATCCGTGGTGAGTACCACCGCCTGAAGCCATGGTGATGCCCATAGGTCGTGCTGCTGCTGGGGACCATATTGATGTGAGTGGCCTGCACTGCCACCTGAGGCCATGGTGATGTCTGTGGTCCAGGCAGCTTCCGAGGGCCTTGTTTTGGCCTGTGGTCCTACTGCACCTGGGGACTGTTTTCATGGTCTATGGTGTTACCAGAAACCATGTGGAGGCCTATGGTCCATGCTCCCGATGACTGTGAAGAGCAAGGAGGCTACTTCTGCAGTGATATCGATGACTGTAGATACACAGTTGAGTGGGAGAGATGTGGAAGGCTTCTGTGACAATCCCTATCTCCTCCCCCCAACCCCTCCAAAAGGTAACATTCTAGACAGAAAATCATCAAAGGGTACTCTTTAAAAGTGTGTTGGGGTCGGGTGGTGTTGGCGCATGCCTTTAATCCCAACACTTGGGAGGCAGAGTCAGGCGGATCTCTGTGAGTTCGAGACCAGCAAGATCCAGGACAGGCTCCAAAGCTACACAGAGAAACCCTGTCTTGAAACAAACAAACAAACAAACAAACAAACAAACAAACAAACAAAATAAAAGTGTGATGGGAATGCTGAAGTGTAGTTCTCCACGATTGATGGTTTCAGGTGGGGGTGCTGGAGGGGAAGGACTCAGTTCTATTTGAGGGGCAGGCCACTGAGAGTTTGATCATGCTCCAGTGAGTATATGGATAACACAAATTGGACTTTTTTTTTCTTAGTTTTATTTTTACTTTTTTTGGGGGAGGGTTGTCCCAAGGGTAGGGTGTGGACATGGAAGGATTGGAAAGTGAATGTGATTGGGGTGCATGATGTGAAATTTCTTGAGAATCAATAAAAATATTATGTTGAAAAAATATTTTTAAAAATCAGTCAAATAAAAAATACATCGGGGGGAAAAAAGAATCCAATGGTTCATATAGAAGAAGTAAAATAGATAACTGATTTCTCTTGTGTGTCCAAACTCATATAGAGGCTAGAGGAGGATGCCAGGGACTTCCTCTATTTTATTTCACTTTGTGCCTTAGAGGCATTTTTTCTGGTAGGTTGGCAACCAGCAAGCTCCCACAATCCTCCTGTTTCTGTGTCCCTCAGTGCTGGGGTTGCGGGCATGGCTAGGACCATGTACAGCTTTAATATGGGCTCTGAGATCCAAATTCAGGTCCTAATAATGATTATGATGATTTCTTCTTCTCTTCCTCTCCACGTCCTCCTCCTCCTGCTTCTCCTCCTCCTTCCCTCCTCCCCCCTTTTCTTCCTGCTCCTCATCTTGTGTCTGCGGTTTGTGCAGCTTCTCTTGGGTCTGGATGTAGTAGAAAGTTGGAGAGATTAGAAACACTGACATCTTCCTTTCTGGTCAGCTGCCTCTCACCACCTGAGAGCAGGTCTGGTGGCCGCTGCTGGGACTTCGAGGTTCTTGTGTTCCAGAACAAGGAGTTAGCAGATGTGTGCATGTAGCAGTAGGGATAATGTATTAGATAAAAAGATAAACTTTCCAGGGAGGATGCAGGTGAGTGGAAGTTTAGAAGCTCTGATAACTCAAATGGCCCTTGTTTGTCTTTTTTGAGATAAGATTTCACACTGAGGCCCAGGGTGGACTTGAACTCATGGCATTCCTTCTTTTTCAGTTTCCTTCCCCCCATGCTGGAATTACCTAATGTGTCACCACCCTCAGAGTAAGTACTTTTCATTAAGAAAGTGACACAGTAGCTGGTATGGTTGTCTACACTTTAATCCCAGAATTTGAGGAGGTAGAGGCATGAGGAGGTGAGGAGTTAGTTCCAGAGCATCTTTATCTACATAGTGAGTTTGAAGCCAGCTTGAGATTCTGTCTCAAAAAAAGCCAAACAAAGCTGGGCAGGGGTGGTGCATGCCTTTAAGCCCAGCACTCAGGAAGCAGAGCCAGGCAGATCTCTGTGAGTTCGAGGCCAACCTGGTCTACAGAGCAAGTTCCTGAGACAGCCAGAGCTACACAGAGAAACCCTGTCTCTCTCTCTCTCTTTTTTTTTTTCTCGGAGCTGAGGACCGAACCCAGGGCCTTGCGCTTGCTAGGCAAGCACTCTACCACTGAGCTAAATCCCCCACCCCGAAACCCTGTTTCGAAACAAACAAACAAACAAACAAACAAACAAACAAACAAGCCAAACAAAGAAGAAAGTAACACGATAAAAGTCTCCTTTCGAAATATTCCTACCTTGCAAATTAACCATTACTGATTCCCGGGTTAGAAAGCCAAGATTCGAGAATCACATCCATAACAGATTGAAATGCCTGAGCTGGTCAGAAGGCCTGTAGACCCTGGCTGAAAGGTCAGGAGAAGCTGCAGTTACAAAGCCCTGGGTAAAGATGGCAGGGAGGGAGCGGGTCACAGTATCATGAAATACTGTTTATAACTCTGATGTTTTCTAACCTGCCGCTGTAAAACCACAGTCTATTCCCTTTTGAAACAGCTTCCTGGGAGCCCTGAGATGACCCGTTCGGATGTTCTCAAACAGACTTCCCACGTGAACCTGGCATGCACTGGTTTGTTTAAGGATCTTTGTGATTCATTTAGTCTCCAAAGGAGCCCCTAGGTCAGTTTGTAAAGAGACCCGAGAGATCTTTTGGAATTCTCCTGAATTCTTCTGTGAAGTTCAAGAGCTTCACATTTGGATTTTATTTAAATCTGAAGCTACAGGGCAACGTATCATGAATATGTAAGATGTAGTTTCCACTAAGGTATTGGGATGAACTGATAAGGACTTTGAAATAACTAAGTTAAAAAATTGAAGACAAAGGAGCTAGAGAGATGGCTTAGCACCCAAGAGTGCCTCCTGCTCTTCCAGAGGACCAGAGTTTGGTTCCCAGCACCCACATCAGGCAGTTCCAGGATATCTGACATTCTCCTCTGGCTTCCTGGGGTACCCAGACACATGTGCCATATACATAAATAAAAATAACTATTTTTTAATAGAAGAAAGGGTAGAAAAATTTACCAGGGAACTGGGAATCCTTTCAAACACTAGTCACGTGAGAATTTTAAAAATGGAATAAAAATGTGGTGCCCCAAATTAAGACCTTAGTAGATAGGCTGAACAGCAGAGGATAATGTAAACAGTGCAGCTACTGGTGTGTTACTCAGCCTTTCCATCACTGTAACCAACTCCCTGAGGTAATCAACAGATAAAGCGGAAAGTTAATTTTGTTTCTGAAGTTCTGGCTCCTGGTTGATTGGCCATGTTGCTTTTGGCCTGTGGTGAGGTGACGCCTCTTCACAAAAGAGAAAGATGGGGCTAGGTTCCCCCCACTGCTATCTGAGGACATGCTCCCCCAGACCTAAGGACCTTCCCTGTAGATCCTGACCCCCAGAAGCTCTACAACTTCCGGACAGTGTCACCCCAGGGATCATGGTTTTTCACTCATGGGTCTTTGGGGACATTCAGATTCAAACAATAGCAATAGGTCAATAGACATTACCCACAGCACAAATACTATGGCACATTCCTATCATGAAATACCACACAGTAAAAGGGAAATGAACAAAAATGTAAGCTACTGATCTGTACAGCCCAAATGACATGCAAAGAAATCATATGAGAAACATGAAACATAAAACAGACATGTTCTGGTCATCTATTTATACATAATTCAATAATAAATATCAATTTCAGTAAAAAAAACCCCAAATGGTCCCTGCTTCTGAGGAGCAGGTGTGAACTGGGTGTAAGCAAAAAACATTATGGAGTAATACAGATGTTTTGTAACTTGATTTGTATAATGGTTACAAGGGAAACACCATACACACTCATGCACACACAAACATACACATAATACACATATGCACATACACAATACACATACATGTACATACACACACAGGCACATACATACATTCATAAAAACACACACATATTTTGTATGCATATAAAATTTCACTGAGTGCACACTTAAAATCTACTTGCTTTGCTCTGCATAAAAAAAAATAGCTTAATTAAAAGCACACCAAAAGAGACTTCCCCAACTGTTCGGTTCCTGAGTCATCTTTTGTGTGTTGGAAGGAAGGTCCCTGGGGTTGTCAGTGACTCTTAAGGCTGCTGGGAAGTCTATCAAGGAGGAAGGAGTCTGGACAGAGGGTGTTCAGGAAGCTGCAGAGCATCTACCATGAACTACTGCTGTCCTTAGAGGTAAGAAAACTAAAGTCTCCTTTGAAGAGCCTCTACCTCAAGGCTGGAGGAAGTCAGCAGGGGTCACTCCACATTCCCTTGCTTATTCCCTGAGAAGTTCTCCAGGCCCCCGGTTGTCCTCTCAGTCTCTCCTCCGAGTACAAATTAACTTGTTATCACCAAACATGTGCACTTAGGATGTGAAGCACAGGCTACCAGTCTTTGCCTCAACAGTTTTTGGCCTAAAGCCGTGTGTGTGTGTGTGTGTGTGTGTGTGTGTGTGTGTGTGTGTGTGTGTGTGTGCGCGCGCGCGCGCGCATACCCAGGCCCTTTCACTTGTTAGAGACCCAGCCCCAAGGTATAGCGCTATCAAAATGTCAAGCATTCTCAGTTGAGCAGGGATATTTAACAGCCTGTCTCAAATAGTTTACCCAGTAGACAAGAAGGTGGAGGGCATTTACGTACACTCTGAGTTCTTCATTATGTAAAGCACTGAAGTAGTCAACATTTAAAATGACCATGTGTCATTTAATGAATGCATGTGTGGCAAGACAGACCCAAGCCCCTTTGCTACCGGTGGTCAGAGCCTGGGTCCTGTGTTTCCAGGAAAGAATTATCCTGAGCACCGAAAGCAGAGGCTCGCACAGTTTCACAGAAGCAAGGTAACTGTATTTGGAGCAAAGTGACAGGACACATTAAAGAAGGATGTGCTGTGGTCCATCTTGATTGACAGTGGGACCCATGAGTGAGGCTCCTCAAGGACTCTGATTATTGTTTTGCACTTCCTTTTATAGGGTTTAAGAGAAGGGGGTGCTGATTACTAGGGGGCAGAGTTTGGGAGGTTCTCTTTTTTGTATTTATATTTTATTTTTATGTATATAAGTGTTTTCCTTGTACATTTGACTGTACACTGTGTGCATGCCTGGTGCCCACAGAAGCCAGAAAAGGGCACTGAATCCCCTGGATCTGGAGTGATGTTGTGAATCACCATGTGGGTGCTGAAAACCAAACCTGGGTTCTCTGGAAGACCAGCCAGTGCCCTGAGCAGCTGAGCCATCTCTCCAGCCCAATTATTCTCTATTTTGATTGATAGGTTATGTAATCACTTCTTGGTTGCACATGTCTCTTCCCATAATGCATGTGGTTTTAATCATAAGCATACCTAATTACACATATGTATAAGATGGTAAATAGGGGATTAGCCTTTAAAGGTTATTAGAGGACACAATATTGTCTTACTGAGCATGCACCTGAAACTAGTCCAGGCCAGAACAGCCCTCTACTCTTTACACCCACAGATATGTTGGGAATACACTTGAACAGAAACTATATAAATATTGCTATCATGGAAGATGATCAGGGATGGGAGTACATGCAGCCCAATGCAGGTTAGAGGTATAGGGCATTCTGGGGTTACCAAGTGCATTGTTTGAAGAGGGGTGTGTGTGTATAGTGTGAACAGGTAATGGATCTTGGCTGCCAAGTGCATTATTACAAGGGGTCTTCGTGTGTGCATAACCCAAAACCAAATGGGGATCTCAGGCCACTAAACTATGTCCTGTGCTTGTCTGCCTCACTTTCTGTTGGGTGGCATTCCTAGGGATGTTCACATTTTTCTCATTTCCTGACAGTTATGCAGTACCAACCTAGGAAGAGAGATAGACAAGGTCTGAGACCTCCTTTCCACTGCCAGGGCCCCATCTCACAGCCCACAGAATCAGCAGAATCTGAGTCTAAGTTCCTCTCTCTAAAAAACCTTCAGGTTTAAATCATTTTTCACATCTGTGGAAGTGGCTTCTCAGATGAGTTCTCATGACTGATAGAAAGAGAAGGAATCATTCTGAGACTCTGCCTCCCTGTTTGCTAGTGAGGAAGCAAGTGGAATAGAAGATGAAAAAGCCAGGCTTGCCTTTTTTTCTTGGGAAAACATTGAAAACTCAGTTTAATTAGGATGAGTTAGACCATAACTGGAGGCTTTGTGGGTTTTCCCACTCATTGATTCATCTATACATTCATCCATATCCATCTACGTCCATCTATCTATCTATCTATCTATCTATCTATCTATCTATCTATCTATCTATCTATCTATCCATGTGTCCATTCATTCATTGATCTGCTCACCCACTCATCCATATCTATCCAGCCATACTCCCACTCACCCACCTACCCAATCAATATTTATTGACTCCATGTCCCAAGTCAGATACTGTTCTAGGATATGGGATATTCTGCTGATCATGGTGTGTTCTCATGAAGCCTACGTTTGTTTAGGGAGACAGACAGTAAGCAGGACAAAAACAAGCAAACACTTTCTTATTGTGATGCTTGCTGGCAAGAAAATGAAATAGAGTGACAGTCCAAAGACTGGGAGATGATTCCTGTGGGTTACAGGTCAAACACCTTAGACCATCATCCTTCTCTCAGAGTTCAGTTTTTCTCTTCTGAATGCTTTCATAGTGAATACCTGTGTTGGTCCTCTTTTTGAGACTTCTGTTTGGTTGGGGAAATAACAATGATAAGACAGGATATATTGTGCTTATTTGAATGTAAATTATGTTTGTGTGCTGAATCTGCCTTGAGAGGTACATAGGAAGGAGCCCATCAAGATGAAGGGAGGTGTGCGGAATTCCAGAAGAGGAGGTCAGAGATGGAGTTTATCTTACAGCCCTTTAAAATTCCAGGAAGCATATATAAACAAGTGAGTATTTACATAGTACACATTTTGTTAAGATGGGGAAAGATTCCAGGTTCCTTTCAGCTTTAGTAGGGAGGGCCCCGCTCCTATGACTCAATGACATCCAGTTGCTCACACAGACAGCTCATTGCTGGAAGAAGGAAAGAGAGTGATCACACACAGCATGGTCAGGTTTGGACTTAGGACACTAGTGGGTTCCCAGAGGGTGAGCTGGGTACATCAAGAGCCAGTCTTGCCCTGGTCATCTCCCCGGATGTCTGTCTCCCTTCTTCCTTTCACTCTTGGACCATAGCAGGGAGCCATCCCTACCCAGGCTGTGCAATTACTCTTGCTCCCTTGACTTCTCAGTAGTGGTGGATCCAATGGATTCCTGTAAGTACCAGAATTCAATGGCTTCCTTTCCATCTCCCACCTCGCCCCATCCTCTGTCTCTACAGCATTTTGTACCATAGTTTGTTATTTCTATTTAGAAGCCAATTTCTTTTGAACATTTGTGATACCAATGTCTCTTTAAGTTCTGGGAGAAAGAAGGTTAGGGGATAGAACTCAGGGGAAACTTCCAGAAGCAGGCTGACCCTAGTGGGCTTAGAGGGATGAGGGTGTCAGGGAGAGTTCACCAGATGCTTTCACTTCATTTCCTCCTTCATTCTCTAAAAAAATGCAGACAACTCAAATGCCATTTTCTTTCTTTTTCTAAAAGAATGTTTTGGGGAACAGCTCCTGCCAGGAGGGTAACTGAGATGTCTTTCAGTACTTAAAATCCAAATTCTACTAACTTTCATGTAAACAGTTTCAATGCAAAAACACAGGTCTTGCCTAAAGGGAATAAGAGATAGTTTATTCTGGAGTCAAATATGAGCAGCCCCGGCCCAAGAAGACGGAGTCAGGTTTCCCCAAATACTGTGTTAGACTGCAGAAGAATTTAGAAGGGAATACTGTCTTTCCCCAAATACTATGCTA
>CABHPR010145276.1:0-50029 GCA_902168415.1 Peromyscus melanophrys
ATATGCATATATTCTAAGTATTTTAGTATTTTTATTATTTTGTTAAGTGCTTAATACATATGTTCATAAAAACAACTATGTCTCTCCACATATTAGTGTTGACTGGTTTGTTTAATACATATCATGACACTAAGGAAGGTGAGGTTGAGGCTTGGAAATGAAATAGATGATCTGACCAGGCAAGAGGAAGGGCAGAGTTCTGAAAAGAAAATGAACAAAAGATTAAATAAAAAGAAACAAACAAGCTAGTCAGGGGAGACTCAGCAGGTTCCTGTGATTCCTCCAACCAAGGTATCATTGCCCTTTCCCACACAGACTTCTCAACTTTATTGGTAGTTACACCTTTCTATATCTAATGCAGCTAATTTCAACAGACATACTTGTGGGTATAGACAGGTTCTAAGAAAACCTCCATCTATCCTATGAAGGAGATTTCCCTAGCTGTCCCTCAGTACGAACAAAGTAAGAAGAAATAGAAAAACATGACTTAAAAGTCTGGATCTGAGAGGCAGGCTTTTGCCTTGTTATTTAGCTTGCTGTACCCTCCACTCTGGAGTTTCTTTTATGTTTGCTTTCCCACAGGCTGAAATAAGCCTTGACAACCTGATTCTTGTGCCCCGGTCTGAATGCTTCTTGTTCAGGAGCAGAAGAACCACGATCTCTGTGGTTGGGATCAGAATGAATTCAAGAGGAGGTGTCTCTTCTCATCCTTAATATTAACTTCCTTGTTTTAGGTCATTTTAACCTGTTTAACCAATCACCTGAATTTATTATTGATAATAAAATCAGGAGAATTGCTGAACTGGCAGCAATGGTTCTGCTGAAAGTGAATGGATGTTCCTTCAATGATAATGAACTGATGCATTCCAGACACTGCAATCTCTTATTACTAAAATTTCTTTCATTGCTGATCTGCAAGGAGGCGGCTCAGCTGGTTAAGGTCCTTGCATCAAGCCTGACAACTAGAGACCCATGTCTACAACCTCATGGTAGAAGGAGGTAACTGACTGCAGCAAGTTTTCCTCTAACCTCTGTACATGTCATAGCATGAGCACATATGCATACAAACACACACACACACACACACACACACACACACACACACACACAGAGACAGAGAGACAGAGACAGACAGAGACAGAGACAGAGAGACAGAGAGAGACAGAGGGAGACAGAGAGAGAGAGAGAGTGATAAATACACATTAATTAAATAAGAATATTGTTTCGGAGTCTAGTAAGTACCTGGGTGGGTAAAGTGCTTGACACAGAAGTGTGAGAATTAGGATTTGGGTCCCTAACACCCACATAAATCATGTCAGCCTGCTGATAATCACAGTGCACCAGAGTTGAAGATGGGACTCTGGCACAAGCTGGCTAGATAGACAAGCCAAATCAGTGAGCTCAAGGTTCAAGTAAGAGACTCTGCCTCAACACATAATGTGGAAGATGGTTCAAAAAGACAGCCTATATCAATTTCTAGTCTCCATGCTCATACATGTGTATGCATACCTAAACCCACATATACATACTCACACAGTTTTGCATTTACATACAGGCATGTGCACACTACATATAAAGAAACATAAAATAAAATGTTATTGTAAAATATACTGTCATTCTTTGTGTAATCTCGGGTATCTCAGCTTCAATGAAGTCCTTATAGATTGTAACAAAAGAATCCACACATGAAGCTAGAAGTTTTAATCTAGGCAACAAAGAAACCAAGTCTGCTATAGAAAAAAGCAATTTCAACCTGAGAGTGCTAAGGCATACTTCTGGAATCAACATAGGTTATTTGAATTTCAATCTCAAATAATTCACTGGGGAGCCATGATCAGAAACATATTCAAATTAATGATGAGATTTTCAAACTATTATATCCACAAGGACTAGAAAAATATGTAACTCCTGTTACCTTATGAAACATTATTTAATTCATTAAATCATAAATTGCTGCACTGACTTGGAAACCAGAAGTTGGGAACAATCAAACATTATATTGTTTTTAATAAACAATCATTTATCAGATTCACGTATGAAAATTTCTGTTTTTTATTTGACATTCTTGTGTCTCATAAACGCATAGTGAGAACAACTGAGAAAGATAATAGATTGGTTTTAGATTTCTTGAAATAAACATCCTATATGTATGCTATGAACTGTTTTGAGAGATGGATTTCAGAACCTGGAATCCTAAATTGCAGCTGGGTGACATACTGCAACATAATTTCTTGGATTCTTCTCTTCCCTTCCCTTGCCTGGAGCCAACATTGCCCAATATGTTTTCAGTCTGACATAGTTATGAAGTTCAGGGACACATTGTAAAAACAAACAGAACTTCTTAGCCAGCTGACTCCATATTAAGGGAACTTGTATTTGCAGACCAGGTACCACACACCAGCATAATATGAAGTTTGTTACAAATATGGATGGGCTTATGACTTGCAGCAATTCTATAGAAAGGCTAATATTTTAGAGCAAAGCATAGATACAATGATTTCATTTCAAGCAGTTTTTCAGCTTCCTAGGTGAAGATAGGGCTGTTATTATATATTTATCAGTCAAGCAATACTAAGGAATGGAGTTGATAAGTACATTACTTACATTCCAAGACACAAAGTCCCAATTGCCAAAGCAGGTGCTGGCAGCAGTCCCGGGATAATAATCACAGCATCAGACAAATACCCTTAACTTATCAACCATATGCATAAACTTTGAATTTTATGAAGCTTATATTGTAACAGTGTACTGTAGTCAATGGTCTCTCTATTTACATTATTTTATAATCAACATTTCTAATTACTAATGCTGTCAAATGAGCTGGCAATGTTTCAGGACAGAAACAAAAGATGATTGTTTCCCTGACATTAAAGTGAGTGGGCTAGTGATAAATATAATTACTGATTAGGAGACCGGACTTCCTTATTCTTAACATTTCTCAAAATGTTTGTGCCAGAAGAGGGCTGTTTTATAATTTTGCTTGTAAGCATGCACTTAGCCATATCTTGCTGTTTTTCACAACTTCCTTACAAAGAGATGGATGGAGTTACCTGACTGGTAATCCTGGGAATCATGCTTTCCAATGTTTCATTAACACCATCCATCTCATACAAGAGTTCTCCTCAGGAATATTTGTTTCTGTGTTGTTCCTAAAGATTTTGTATGAGGAGCATTGCTTTACTCATCGCTGAGTGACAAAAAAAAAAAAAAAAAAAAAAAAAAGGAATACATTGTGGATCACAATTACCAAGAATATTTGTCAAATGAGTGCAAGCCATGCCTATCTCCATAAACATATTAGCATAATTAGAGTGACATATTTTAGGATCATTCTTTAGTGGTTTCATTTTTAGCATAAGTCTTTACAGATGCTCATGGGATGAGTGAATAAAAGAGGTTTTATTTATTGGAGACTACCTTAGAAACCATGGCAGAGAATCTGCATAAGATTGTTGGGAAATTAAACCCAACAGTTTCTTTTACTGAAACAGCAAGATCATTAAGAACTACAGTAGATAACAAATCCAGAAAACAGTTTCAGAAGGGGCTTGGGGTAGTATGTTTCCAAAAGCAGGGGCCTTTCCTGACCAAAGGCAGCTTCCATTTACTTTCATGCCAACAAATTTAGAATTATAACTATGATAATTGCTGCTAATTAAATAAGGTTAACAAAATAAGATTATAAGATAAATGAGTAAAATACTACCCTTGTTAGTTTGATTATTAATTTGACATACCTGGGAAGAGGGAACCTCAATTGAGGAATTGTCTCTGTCAGCTTGGCCAATGGCCATGTTTGTGACAGCATTTTATGAATTGCTAATTGATGAAGGTAAGCCAGCTCACTGTGTCCAGGGCCACCCACGGATGGCTGGGCCCAGTCTCGATAAGAAAGCAAGCTGAGAAATCCAGAGGAAGCAAGCCAGTAAGGAGTTTTCCTTTGTTGTCTCTGCTGCAGTTTCTGCCTACAGTTACTGCTCGGATTCCTCTCTTAGCTTCCTTTAATAATCGATTGAATGGTGTAAGAGGAAATCTAACCTTTCTACCCCAAGTTGGTTTTGGTCACTGTTTTATCACAGCTACAGCAAAACAAACTAAAACAAGCATGCTAATTGTTTTAAGGAAGTTCTGTAGCTGAGGTAGATATTATGTAGGAAAATATATTTGAAAAGCACCTTGAAATTACTTACATCAACATAAGGCAAAAGAGTGTGTCAGACAAATGCAAAGTTCTACCTTCCTTTCTTGTAGTAGAATGAGATGTGACACACATGTGAACATCAAAAATGATGTATTCAGAAAAAAATTGAAGCATGATTTGAAATAATATTATAGATATTTAACACAGAGAAAATCATGCTTTCATCTTTAGGCTATAGTACTGAATTTGAAATATATTTTTAGAGTACTTGGACAACAATAGAAGTTTTTAACAGGAGAAATGTACTGAAATCATAAAATTTGGGTTTTTTTTTTAATGACAAAAGGTTAGAGTGATAACCTGATGGAGAATCGATTGAACTAAAACAGAAGTTCATACAAGGAAATTGACTCAGATTTCCTATTAATAAAGTACTGTGGGAGACAATAAAGACTGAGAACATATAATAATAAAAAATGTGGAGAATGAAATAAAATCAAGATACATCAGCAGATGATTTAAAGCAACAAGAAATTAAGCAGACACGAGAGCTAAAGTGAAGAAGACCTCTGGATTCATTTGCAGATTCTGGCTTGCAAAAGGATGAGCAGAGCTGCCCTTAGAATACAAAGGGGATGCCGAAAAAAATCCTTGTGCAGAAGAACAAGATCACGACATTTTATTGCACATGTTGGGTCCAAATCAACACTGAAACTGCCACGAATGGATACGAAGTAGATATAAAGATTTAAGTTCTGAGAATATGTGAGCCAAAGACATAAAACCAATGAATCACTTGAGTTTCTATTGCTAATCAAAGTGTGAAATAATTTTTCAAGGATACTATAGATCAGGAAGGAACTCTGAATGAGATTTTAATGAGTAAGTAGGTGAGGATTATTCTGTAAAGAAATGAGAAAGACTAGAGAGTATGAGAGTGGTATTGTCATTGAAATGAGTAAATTATTCTAAGCAGAGAAAACCAGTGAATATTTTTCAGAAATTTATATGACAGAATATAAACTTGCAACTATGACTTTAATGAAAGTATATGTGGGGAGCTAAGCTGGTGTGAATTAAGCTGTAAAGGGAAAGTAAAGGATAAAATAGGTAATTCTTCCATGAAATCTTCACAAGAGATGGAATGAGTGTATGGAGTTTAAAGATGGATGTTTGCTTCTTGGTTACTTACATAGAAATACATATATTAAACACACAGAATTCATTTGAAAGGTATTAGTTAACAAGCACATAAATAATTGCACGCACACACAAATATGTGTATAATCCTAAGGCATATCAGAATATAAATGCTAGGACAAAGCTTAGATAGTAATTATGTCACCTATCACATGTGTGAAGAGGCACCTTAGTGTAATCTGATGAACAATTGAAAACACAGAAGTGGCTCATTTTAAGTAAGATTATTTCATCCATTTTTTGACTCTTGTTAAGTAGGAAGGGTAAAGTATAATAAACCAAGATAACTATGGATTTGCCTAATTTTATAACTTGAAGGTAGGTTTAAGAAATTACAATAATTGAGAAAACCAAGGACCAGGAATCTATGCAGAAGCTAACCATCAAGGAAGGCTTATAGATGGGACTTTAAGCTGGTGTGGCTGCATAGTAAAAGTTCTGTTTATCTATCTATCTATCTATCTATCTATCTATCTATCTATCTATCTATCTATCTTCTATCTATCTATCTATCTATCTATCTATCTATCTATTTATTTATTTTATGTGTTAACCACAGTTTCCCTTTCCTCCTTCCCTCCTCTTTCCTCTCCCACCCCCCCCCCCCCCACAATCCACTCTCTGTTTCTGTTCAGAAAGGGGCAGTTGCAGTAAGACTAAGAACCTCCCCTTTTATTATGGCTGGGCAAGGCAATCCAGTATGATGAATGGGTTCTTAATACTGTGTTATTTCCTGAAATGATGAATGTGGTAATAAATGTTGTTATATAGGATTAGAGACAAGGCAGACTTGGCCAAAGTACTTAGGGAAAATAGAGTGATATTAACCAGGATGTCTTCTAAAGCTGTGAAGTTCTGAAGTGAACTCAATTAGACAAGTAATTTGAAAAAAAAAATAATTATCAAAGGTGGAAAACCAGACAGGAAGATTTTTAAGAAATTAAATAGAAACCTGTAAGTATGAGAACATATATGAATAAGGAAATGGGCAGGAGCAGGGATAGAGGGTTTAAGCTTCTTTGGGAATACAGAAGTCGTGAATGTTTTCACTCATACATTAAATTAAATCCATCAAATTTTCTAACATGTTTCCAGCTTCAGGGTAAAGAAACAGTGTGAGCCAGACACTCAAACTGTTAAGTCCTGTGGAATACAGGGAACTTGACAGGTGGCAGGCTAAACAGAGGAGGAGGGTATGAAATGAGTCAAACACTAAGCATTTTATAAGGCAGGACTCAGTGACCTGCGAAGTGCAGGGAGTGTGTTGTTGAGAGAAGACCCTGTCTTCTAACTGAATTATAACAACTGCCAATACACATCTGATGATTTAAGAGAGGCTGTGAGAAGAAGCAATTCTGCACAGGAATGCTGTCTTATGGTACAAGGAGACTGTAGAAACACGTAGAGAGGAGATTGAAATAGAGGAATCTTGAGATATATAAGCAATATGATTTTCCCAGATATACACTGAGTGAAAGTTATAGTTCATGTAAAAAGATCTTCTGTGAGCACACTTCTAATCTAGCTTGTCAAAAATGAAAGAATCAAGCCTTTCATGTGACGTTCTTTGAAAATGAAGGCAGGTATCCAGAAGGATCTGCTATTGCTATGATGTATGAAGAGAACACCTGGCTATAGAAGCTGAACTACCATCTGGGAGGTCCAAAAATATCCTAGTTTGGGGTTAGAAGAAAGACCACACTTAAATATGCATTAGTAGCCACCAAAGGTGGGGAAGCAACCCTTACTGTTTGCCCACTTTCTAAATCTCTAAGCATCTAAAGGTCTGAGCTAAATTGATGTTTATAACAAATAAGCACAAGAGCCACAATTTTCTTTTATCACTTGACTTTGGTGAGAATCATTGTTAACTGTCTGTCTTCTAAGACACTGAAAAAATAGTAGCATCAGGAAAAATGTTGAGAGAGTTGATGTAAAGTGCAGTAACCTCAAAAAAATATTACAATGTAAAGTTATGAATATTCTACTTAACTAGATTCAATAATCCTAGGATATGTATATGCAAGATGAATTCCTTAATGATAAGGTCTGTGAAAAAATGTACGTAGAAGGCAGCTATGCTCACCACTATACCACCAATGCTGCAGGAAAAAGCACAGGAACAAATAGCCAAACTAGTGGAAACACATGAACTATGAACCAATAGCTGAGGAGCCCCCGACTGGATCAGGCCTTCTGGATAAGTGAGACAGTCGATTAGCTTAAACTGTTTGGGAGGCCCCCAGGCAGTGGGACAGGGACCTGTCCTTAGTGCATGAGCTGGCTGTTTGGAGCCTGGGGCCTATGCAGGGACACTTTGCTCACCCTGGGTGAAGGGAGGAGGGGACTGGACCTGCCTTAACTGAATCTACCAGGCTGAGCTGAATCCGCAGGAGAGTCCTTGCCCTGGAGGAGATGGGAATGGGGGGTGGGTTGGGGAGAGGGCGGGGAGGGGGGGGGCGGTGCGGGAGGAGGGAGGACAGGGGAATTCGTGGCTGATATGTAAAATTAAATTAAATTATAAAATAAAAAAGAAAGGCATAAACTTACAGTAACAAATTAAATTGTACTTAGGTGGATTCATTGTTGTGAAAATTATAAGCTATGCACACCTATGTGCTACAGGGAAGATATTCCAATGTACTGAAAGTCAATAAATTATAGATAGCAAGGTAATTATTATGAAGAGCTTTTTACTCTTCCTAATAGTGTGTGCCACAATTTTATACAACTCAGAGTTATTAGTGTGTCCTAACGGAAACACTTCTGAATTTGTATGGTGTTGAATAGGATACTGACACTAAGACATCAAAGCTCTTAGAAGTACCCTTCTCTGTTTCTTTCTTATTTTCTTTCACTTTGTTTTATGTGTGTAGTGGAAACTGATCCCAGGGACTTGCACATGATAGACAAGTGCCCCACTATTAAATAATTGTTTTCTTTCATTTTAATTACATAGTCCCTTTCTTTTTCAGGAAATGCAGATGTTTGAAAAAATGGGACGTTTGAGGGAAAGCCTTGTTATTCTATAGCCATAACTATAGTTCTGCAACCCCTATGGTTAATTTGAGTCTATTGACCCTGTTAGAAGCATTTCTCACCCTCTACTCTCCTTTGCCTCACTGGACACTATCACCCACTTCTCTACCCCTGGGATAAAATACAGAGTCTGTCTGCCAAGTGTGCTGAATTAAATCTGAATGATATTTGCTTTCTTCATAATTGGTTGAATGAATATCAAATCACATACTGGAATTTTCCCAGATGTTCTGTGATAGTTAAGAAGTATAAGTTTATATTAAATATATTATTATATAATCACTTAAAAGGGGTCTTGTTTCCAACTAACAATAGCATTTAAGTAATACGGTCATTACTCTCATGATCAGAGAAGGCAGAACATCATTGAAATATTATTATAGAGATAGAAGATATTGTCACTCAACAATTGATCTTATTTTACATAATAGTTTATATCATCAAATGACCCTCCAGTGCCTATTAAAGTTGAATTAGCTTTAAGTATGTCTGTACATTTCTAGTGTTTCATAACAAATTTCTATCACATCATTTTGTCCTGTTTTGAAATGGCATAAGTCACAATTTACCTATCATTTGTGTGCTACAACTTTGATTTACTATCACCACAAATATGTGGATAAGCTAAACTACATAGCAGGCTGATATTCAGCACCAGCAACCTGAGATAAAAATCACATCCTCACATGCAGTGTTTGTTGTCAGCTGCATCTGTGCAGAGCAGGATGGAACATTAACTTCGGTCCTTCACCTGCCTGATCCCGGGCTAAGGCTCCCAGATGTAGGGTGATTTTGAACTCCATTAGTCTTGTATGCTCAGGCTGGGAGAAGATTCATTTTCATGCAAGGCCTGCAACTGGTTGCTAATAAAACCTTACTCTGACAAATAAATGGCCTGTAATATAACCTGCTTCAGGGCAGTGAAATCTCAACTACTCAAACATGATCTGTACCAAAGCAATATGCAATATACTTCCCCCAGCGATTCCAGAAAACATTGCGCAATCACTTTACTTGTCCAAATTTCTATATTAGTGAACCAAAAACTCTAGATCATCCGCCAAAGGATGGCAAATATTTTTTTGATGATTTATACATATAAATAAGATAGTTATTAAACTTAATACAATGACCCTGTTAGCACAGTATGACAAAATTTAGGATATTTTTATTAAGTGACAGGGTAAAAAACGGAAACAAGTAAAGTCCAGAATCCTCATTAGCAAGCCAAAATACAAAATGTTCTCTCTCTTTCCTGATTACCTGAGAAGTAAAATAAAACTGTCACTGAAGCAAGTACCATTTTTTCAAAACATTAATTATAATTTATCAATAAATTAAATATACATTAGCAGTGCTTGAGGCAGGAACAGAAGAGATGATTATGCCCAGGTGCATGAAAGAATACATAACGTTCACTTACCACATTTCCTATTACCTTATTTCAGGGATGCAGTGAGGATCAAAGAAGACCAAGTTTGGAAATGGTGTCGCACTTGTGAAGCAATAGAAGAATGATGGGCATTGTTCACAAAATAGAACATACTCAGCACTTAATACCCATGGCTTTTCATGAATTCCATACCTGCTCCAAAACCAGAAACATTCCTTACAATCATAATTATTTTAGGGTTTACTGTGTTCCTAGTACTAATAAGCAGTAGTGTTCTTCCCTCTTGGTAAATATTTTTTAATTGTTGAGCTGATAGCCATTATTATTCACTTGTTTCTTCATATCATTAAGGTTTTCCAAGGTTCCATAAAGCTTGACAAGGATTCTAAACTTGAATTCAGCTTAAAATTGTGAAAACTATTATTTTATTTTCTGGCATGTGGAGACAGTATGGTCAAGTCAATGGTCAATGGATATATCACCAACAAAGCCCTGCTTTGCAAAACAAAACATAGAAATCAGAGCTGTTTTGTAGCCCATTACCTATGGTTGGACACCTTGCACAGCCTTGATGCAGGGGGAGGGACTTGGACCTGGTTCAACTGAATGCACCAGGCTCTGCTGACTCTCCATGGGAGGCATTACCTTTTTGGAGGATGGAATGGGGGGATGGGTTTGGGGGGAAGATTGGGGGGACGAGAAAGGGGAAGAGAGGGTGATCTGTGGTTGGTATGTAAAATGAATAAAAAAAATTCTTAATAAAGTAAAAAAAATCAGAGCTGAGTATGGGGACGCATGCCTATAATGCTAACATTTTTTTTTTATGCTGAAGGATAGAAGGCTTGAGATCAGTTTAAGGCTAGCATATATTCTGTAGCTACAGAATAATATCTTATCTTAATGAAAATTAGGGTGGAAAGAATCAACCAGGGTCCACATCTCTTGTGGATCCCACAGATCATCTCCCACTAACCCCTCTCCCCCAACTCTTCTTTTTATCTTAGCTCCAAACTCAAGAAGGTGCCCACTGCTAAGCCACAAGTCACAGCTCCCAGAAAACCAGGTATGCTGCCTGCAGATCTTCTCTTCTCCCCTAAATCTCAAATTCCCCCAAATCCTATTCCATGGGCTCATCACCAGCTCTGCAGCAGAGCACCTGTGGCAGCCTTCCCTACCTCCCTGGTCCCATCGCCTGTGAATCCCATAAATCTTCCCATCTAACCTCCCCAACCCCACTTGTTACTTTGTCTCAGTCTCCAAATCGAGCAGGCACATCCTGCTAACCCAAAGGCCACTTCTGCCGGGGTAACAAGTAGGATGACAGCTGGATCCACACCTCTCCTTCTGTTCCTGTAGATCCAATAATGAGTCTCATACCCAGTCTGTGGCAGAAAACCTGCTGTGGTCCCCCTTTCTGCTCTTATCCCATCCCTAGTGGATCACAGATATCCTCCAACCTTCCTTACCCCAACTCATCCCAGTATCCCAGCCTCTAACACCAGCAGGCAATTCCTGTGAACACAGCTGCTTGACAGGCCTGGGAAACAGTAAACTGAAGACCTTCACTGCTCCCTCCTCTCCTCCAAACCCAGTCCCTAAGTCTCATACCTATCTGTGCAATAGGACACCTGCTACAGCCTTCCTTCCTCCTCTGCCTACATTTCCTGTGGATCCCACAGACCTTTCCCTCCTAACCTCCTTCTACCCACTTGCTGCTTTATCACAGCCCCTTAATCCAGCAGGTACTTCCTCCTAACCCATAGACCAATCCTACCAAAAAGCAGGTAGGCTGTCTATAGATCTTCTCCTCTTCTTCTGTTTCTTAGACCCAACCCCTCAGTCGTATCCCCATCTATATAGCAGACACTCTGGGGTAACGTCTTTTCACTGTCTTCCCCTGTTCTAAGGAGACAAAAGAAGCATATCCCAGTTGAACACCCTGCTCTCCTCTCTCCTGTGAACCCATTCATATTCTTACCATAATGAGATTCCTTACTATGAGCTCTCAATATCCAGAGACACATTGTACCTGGAACTCTCAGTAGACACAATTATTGGGTCCAAAGAAAGTTTCCTGTCAGGCAACACAGAGCCATCACACTATCCAAAAATCCAGAGAAGAAATAGAAAACAAGGAACAAAGCACCCACCCAACAGAGACAAATATAGAAATCATCACCTAGACCTATAGTCACGCCAATCCCAGATGCTTGGGCAGCAGTGTAAAAAACATAATCAATAAGAGCAAGGGCAATATATCTCCTCTATAGCCCAACTATCTACATGGCAGGCCCTGAATATTCCAATAGAGGTGAAGCACAAGAAAAAGACCTGGAAACCACTTGTATTAAGATGATAGAGGTCACTAAAGAGGAAATCAATAAATCCCCTGAAGAAATCCAGGAAAACACAAACAAACACTGTGAGGAAATAAATAATAAATTCCTTAAAGAAATCCAGGAAAATACAACAAACACTGTGAGGAAATGAATAAATTCCTTAAAGAAATCCAGGAAAACAAAAACAAAAAACAAAAAACAAAACAAAACAAACAAGCAAACAAAAACAGTGGAAGAGGGTGAATAAAAGTGTTCAAGACTTGAAAAATGGAAGTAGAATTAATAAAGAAACCCCAAACTGAGTGAATTCTTGAACTGAAAAATTTAGGAATTCAAGCAAAACTATAGAGGCAAGCTTCAATATAAGAATACAAAAGATAAAAGAAAGAATTTCAGGTGTTAAATATATAATAGAAGAAATAGATCCATCAATCAAAGAAAATGTTAAATCTAAAATACTCCTGACACAAGGTATCCAGAAACCTAAAAAAAATAGAAATAGAGGAAAGAGAATGATTCCAGGTCAAAGTCCCAGGAAATATTTTCAACAAAATCATAGAAGAAAACTTTTCTAACGTGAAGAAGGGGATGTCTATAAAGGTTCAAGAAGCATACAGAATACCAAATAGATAGGAGCAGAAAATAAAGTACCCTTGGCACATAATAACCAAAATGCTACGCATACAGAATAAAGAGAGTATATTGAAATCTGAAAGGGAAAAAGACCAAATAACACATAAAGGCAGATATATTATTTTGATACATTTGAATTCTCAATGGAGATTCTAAAAACCAGAAAGTCATGGCCAGTTGTACTGCTGAATCTAAGAGACCATAGATGCCAGCATAGACTGCAATGCCCACCAAAACTTTCAATTACCATAGATGGTGAAAATAAGATATTCAATGATAAAGCCAAATTTAAACAATATTTATCTACAAATCCAGCCCTACTGAAGGTGCTAGAAGGAAACTCCAAACTAAGGAGGTTATCTACAACCATGAAAACACAGAGAATAAATAATTTCATAGCAGCAAAATCAAAAGAAGGGAAGTGTGTGTGTGTGTGTGTGTGTGTGCGCGCGCGCGCGCGCGCGCGCGCGCGCGCTACCACCATCATCAACAACAAAATAACAGGAATCAACAATCATCAGTTATTGATGTCTCTTAATATTAATGATCTCAATTCCCCAATAAAAACACAGACTAACAGAATTTATATGAAAACAGCATCCATCTTTGTGCTGCATCCACAAAACACACCACAGGTACCAAAGGTAGACATGGTAAACAATTGGTAAAAGATATTTCAAGCAAATGAACCGAAGAAGAAATCTGGTATAGCCATTCTAATATTTAACAAAATAGGCTTCAAAACAAAGAAATCGGAGCTAAGATCAATAACACAAGTGACAGCTTATATGTTGAGGATCTTGAATAAGAGAAATGCTCATCCATTACTTGTGGGAGTGCAAACTTGTGCAGCCCTATGGAAATCAAAATGGAAGTCTCTCAAAACACTTGGAATGGATCTACCTAATGATTCAGCTCTACCACTCTTAGGAATATACCCAAAGGATGCTTCATCCTGCCACAAGGACCCTTGCTCAGCCATGTTCACTGGTGCTCCATTTATAACAGCCAGAAATTGCAAACAACCTAAAGGTTCCTGAAACAAAAAATGGATAAAGAAAATGTGGTACATTTACACGTGGATTATTACGCAACAGCTAAAAAAAATGACATCATGAAATTTGCAGGCAAATGGATGGAACTAGAAAAAAAAATAATCCTGAATGAGGTAACCCAGACCCAGAATGTAAATAGGTTACATATTTACTTACCTATGGATATTATCCATTAAATAAATGATAACTGGCCTATAATCTGTAGGCTCAGAGATGTTAGGTATAGGGGAAGGGACTAAGGAGGGCAGAGGGATCTCCTTGGGAGGAGGAAACAGAATAGATTTTATGGGTAGACTGGGTTCATATGGGCATGCAAATGAGAAGATTAGTTTAAGAGTGGGAGGAGAGATAGGGCTGAGAGAAGGAATATAGGAAGAGACAACAGGAATGGAGGGGCATTTGAGGAATGATACAGAAACCTAGAGCAGCAGAAACTTCCCAAAGTATATGAAGGTGATTCTAATGAGTCACACCTAACTAGTCAGTCAGGACTAACTTGCATTTAATTGAGTTGTTGGTCAAGAAGGTACCATGTAACTCCACAAACAATCCATAGAGAGACCTTGGAACACACAGCTCTGAATGAGATGTCTCCATTAAATCCCTCCCCTCAGAACTCAGGGAATCCCACAGAAGTAGAGTCAGAAAGAGACAGTCAGGAAGTAGATCCAGAGGGGAGAGGAACAGAGGTAGGGAGGAACTGGGTGGAGTAGAGGGAGGGGAAACTCTAATCAGGATATATTGTATGAGAAAAGAATCTATTTCCAATTAAAGGAAAAAAAAACTCAACCAGAATGACAAATTATAGGGTAGTGGTTCTCAACCTTCCTAATGTTGCAACCTTTTAACATAGTTCCTTATGTTGAGGTGATTGAACCGTGAAATTATTTTGTTGCTACTTCATAGCTGTAATTTTGTTACTGTTATGAATTGTATTGTAAATATCTGATATGCAGGATATCTGATATGCAACCCCTGTGAAATGTCATTTGGCTCCTAAAGGGGTCATCACTCAGACATTGATAACTACTGTTACAGGGGTTGCTCTGGAAATAATAAAATCATGAAAGAAGAAGAATTGGGTTCGTTAATACAAATGAATGCAGGGAAGAGATCATAATTTCATACAATAAATATCACTCCATCCCCTATTATTCTCAGCTAGCACATAAGGATGCCATTCATGATGCGTATGGACTGTTCAGGTAAATTGTTATTACTTACCAGTTATAATAATTAATTTTAAGTATTAAAGTGACTAGACAATGAGCTCTCCCATCATATAGGGAAATATTATTTTATATGTGTCTGTGAGGGTGTTTCTGTTATTTATTGTTTTTAGTTTTGAGATTAATATATCATTAACCCCTTTCCTTTCCTCCCTCCAAACCCCCCTTTCTTCTTTCAAATTCATGACCTCATTTTTAATTAACCGTTGATGTATACATATATGCATATGTATACAGACATACATTCATTAATACACAAATACAACTTGCTCAGTCTATGTATGTTTATTTTATGTATTCTTTGTGCTGGTCATGAGAGCATTTCTTAAGGGATTAATGCATCTATGTTTCATGTGATATTTAATTTAACAATGGACTGTATAAATGATCAAAATCCCACAAATCATATCAACATGTAACATTCCAAGTTTGTCCTAGTTTGTATAAATACCCAGTGATTTTAGGACAATGTTGAAATTGCCACTCAATATGTTTTATCAGAAGATACCCTGATTGCTAGCAATATATGGGTATATTACAGTTGGAATGAGTCCCCTCCCCTGAATGTTAGGGTGGCATTTTCATATTCTTTGGTTATCTGACTAGAACCAAAGGGAATAAAAATTTGGATTTGTTCTCTGCATTAGCTATAACACAGTTCATCTTTGTCTTCAGGAATCATCACTATCAGGTCTTACAACGTTACTGCTGACTCTTCTAAAGAATTCCAAACTAAAGATCATAAGGTTTTTAAGACTTGATGATCACATGAACCGATTCCTATTAGTAAATGTGTCTTTCTAACATCTGTTGAGTCATGGTATTTGTATTTCTTGTTTCTCTGGGGAGTCCTAATAGAGAAACAACTGGATAATAACTGACACACTGTTGTGCTCATCTAATTAATTTTGTTGCAAAATATTATCTAATACTTATCAGTAGATGTTTATGTATATGGGATGCAGAATTATGCACATAAATACAAGCAGAGTTATAACTGAATCATGTTTTCCTGTCAACTATAAATCACTTTCAGTAGTAACAAATGGATGATGCATTTGATGACATTGTGGCAAAAGCCCAAGTTTCCTATAGGAAGCTGTTATAAAGGAAAGAGTTTGAAACCAGTAATAATGTGGCTTACCACATTTAGCCCACACACTTTGAATGACTATACTAATAATCTTCATTTGTTGAGTAATAAGTCTTCTACTTTCCTATTTTAATATGAAATGCAACAGTATATGGAGCAGCACTTTTGCCATTCCATGAATAGAAATACCGTTTTCACAGTAAGAGGAAATCAGTGTTACAAACATACATTTAAATCTTTAGCTAGTCAGAACATGTTCCCTATTGCTAGGTGTACTGTGCCCCTAGGCTCTTGTTGAGAGCAGACATCATTAGTATTACCAAGCCACACAAGTCATAGCTTCAGAAGTAGTAACTTACAACATTTCTTTTTAGATTTAAATGACAGGTTTTATTTGAAAATGAGTTTGTAGAGCTGTGTCAAAGTTGCTGAAATACATGTAAGGATATTCAGTGTATGGGTCCATGTGTTGCATGTGGCCAGTTGAGGTTGGGGGTAGATATGAATGTGGCTCAACACAAAATTATTTAAAACATTATGAGATTTTTATGGTTTCATTTTTTTCATACATGAAATTTGTATAAGAAGATCAATACCAGAGGTCTAGGATCCTATATATGTAAGAACTATGGTAAGGTAAATAATACATTGTGAACTCACCTCAATTGCTGATTCCTTTGTAGGCTTAGGTTTACTCTTGATCATAACAAAAGAGTTGGGTGAATCAGTCTTTTAATGCTGTTTACAATCCATCATCTTTCCTACCATGATCTTTATCATAATGTAAATCCTGGCTTTTATTCTTTTTTCATTTTATACTCAGGTAGCAAAGCATTTTCTTTTTCTTTTTTCTTTTTCTTTCCAAAACTGACAGGCTTAACTCTATATATTTATCACGTGCAAGGTCACATTTAATGTTCATTTTAAAGTGGTAAAAAGTCAATTAACAAATACATTATTTCATATACTTATCTAAACTATGAGGTTTTTTAACCTTAGTGCAGGAAAAGATGATTTATCCCTGTGGAGAAAGATAAACGACTTCCCTGGGTACTCCTGCCTAGTGTGAATCAGACAGCACTTTAATAAAATATTCCATCATTCTGTATTCTGCTTTGAATAAATATTCATTTTTGTAATATATAGGAAGCACCTATAGTTATATAAAACAGCTTTTACTAAGTGCATTAAATTTCCCCCAATCCATTGATTAACAGCCTCTCAAAGATTCTCTGATGACTGTAAACGTAAGTCCCTGTTCATTAAATGTCTCACAAATCACAGAACACAAAAGGAAAATGAATTGACTGCAGCTACAGCTCTAGGCCTAGACTTTAGCTATTATGTGAAAGTTGTCTTTTTATTCTTAGCACAGTTGACACACTGGAAAATGCAAATAATCTTTGACAGTACAGCCTCCACCTCCACTCACTTCTCCTAGGTAAATATGGAGAAGCTGTGAAAGGGAGGTCAGAAAGGAAGTCCAGATGCATCAGCCATTTAGCTCCTCAAACAGGGGCCTGTAGCTTCCTGGATGTATGCCACTTGGCTTTATTTTAAAGGCTTTCCCTAAGATTTCAATATACAACTAAAGCTTTGAACATTACTGAAAGCATCTTGGGAAGAGACATTTCAGAAATGTTACAGGAAGAAGCTGTAAAGATATTCAAATCATCTTTTTCATAGATGTCAAGATTTTTGTTAAGCTAAGGAAGAAAGCATTAATGGACAAGATTTTTTTTTTTTTGGTGTTCTCTGGCTTGACAAAGACCTGGCAGAACACATGAAGTAGCTATAGAATAGGGACAAGCTCTGCAGAATGGTACCTCTGAAGGCTTTGATAGTACAGAGATCTGAACAGTTTAGAGACCAAAGCTGCTGAGGGCCATAGGGTTGCTTCAATTTTTTTTGTCTTTATATAAGAAAGACCAAACAATTTAATCAAAAAGTCAAATGTTAATCATGTGATCAAAATGTATTATTCTGAAGAATATGGCACTCTTAAAATAACCAATTTCATTTGCAAAATACAGCATGAAACCAATTAAGTTGTTTTGATAAAGCTATAATGAATACCTAATCTAGATGTGTTTTATGATAAGAGGCCAATAACACCTCTTAAATTTGACACACACACAAAGAAAAGTAAATCAATTGCTGAAAGTCATAAGGATTTAATGAAAACTGCTGTTTTTAATGAATTTTATGTGAATATGAATAGCTGCATCATCATATTAATATAACCATCTAAAATATAACAAATGTGGATAACAGAATCAATATCACATTAGTAGTTCATGATTTATCTAAAATTCATATTTTATGGCAGAGAAGCATATAAAGAAGCATTCCACATCCTTAGTTATCAGGGAAAGGCAAAACAGAGCTATTTTTATCCAATGCATCATCCAATGCAAGCTTATATAACTACTTGAAAATCATGTGATGGTGCTTCTAGAAGCTGAGAATAAATCTACCTACACATCTAGCTATACTATTCTTGCACATCTAGCCACAAAAGTCTTCATCCCACAATAAAGACACTTGATCAACCATGCTCATTGCTCCTCTATTCATAATGGTCAGAAATTGGAAACAGCTGAGATGTACCTTAATGGAAGAATGGATAAAGAAAATGTGATACAGTTGCATAATGAAATATTGCTTAGCCATTAAAGAAGTGAAATCATGAAATTTGCAGGTAAATGGATTTAACAAAACCAATTATACTGAGTGAGTGAACCCAGAACACAAATATTACACTAGTGGCCAAAAGCTTGTGGGAGAAACCAACCAATATTTGACTGGATTTAAGTTGCACTCCCTGAGATGGAACTTAATCCTAACACTGCTGGTGTAGTCAAGAACCTGAGACTAGATTGGCCAGTGACCTAGGGGCAATCCAAATACCTTTGATCCACCACAGGAACATAGCAATAAAATGGCTCTTGATGGCATTCTTCTATACTCATTGATCAGTGTATTGTTCAGCCATCATCAAAGAAGTTTCCTCCTATAGTAGGTGGGGACAAAACAGAGACCTACAATGAGACAATGTGAGAAATTTGGAATGCTCAGTTCAAAATGGAATGTTTCCATAAAATCCCTCACCTCAGGGCTCAGGGACTTTTCAGAAGAGGAGACAGAAAGATTATAAAAGTCAGAGGAGATGGAGAACACCAAGGAAATAAGGCCTTCATAGCACAGCAGGACCAATACACATAGGAACTTACAGAGACTGTGGCAGCATGCACAGGGAGGGCCTACCCCAGTCCACACTAGATGGGGGACATCTCATTTAAACCACTACAAATGTCTGATAAAAAATGTGGTACATTTACACAATACAGTATAATTCAGTTGTTAAGAAAAATGAAATTTGCAGATAAATGGAAGAATATGGAAATAATCACTGTGAGTGAGCTAAGTCTGACCCAGAAATACAAATGTCACAAATTTTCTTTCATTTGTTATTAGCTTTGAATTTTTTAAATATACATATATAACTTTGAACACATAGATATTAGGAAATTAGTAAGGTGTCATGGAAATTAGTAAGGTGCCACTAAAAGATAGAACACACTTATATAAATGGGAAGATGAGGATAATGGTATCAAACCAGTTAATTGGGAGGATGAGAGGGCATGGTAAAGAAGGGAATACAGACAGAGAAAACCTAGCATGATAGAGCATCTGAAAAGTCATGAAGACCTACTATTATAGAAGCATCCTAAAATATAAATGTATACATATATAATAAGAGCTTAGTATAGTTATCCTATAATAGAAAACAGTGTCCTACTAGATACCCCAGGCTAACAAATAAAACACCCAATGTCAAGAATTGGTGATCTCTACTGGAGCTGTTGGCCAGTATAATCCAATAATTCAAATGTTACAGAATCTTGGCATTTTTCTTGGTTACCCTCCTTAACTTTAAAATAAGACTTTATTGGTGAAGATCTAACATATTGAGGTCATAGATCACCAAAAAATCAATTTGGTATTGATCTGGAAGCTTCATCTCAACTGGTTGGTTTTCAGAGTGCTGTAAAGTGCTACACATACTACCAGAGAAGAAAAGTCACTGTCAATCTTATCTAGATATGAACCATGAGGTCTGCAGTAATGACCTTTCTGGCAAGATATTCCTGACAGTGCAATAATTGTACAAATGGCATGATAGTAACTACTGGCTTTCTGGTTAGATATAAGATTGGCTTGACAAGATGGAACCTGTACCTGGCACCATTATTGGGCCGAAGGACCTGTGACTAGACAGGTCTGAGACCCCAGTGGAGAATCTGCTTCTTGTAGTCAACTAATGGTACATAGTATTAAGCTAACTTCTAATGACTTATTATACCCATAAGATTAATATATCTCGAACCTCAGTAGAGAAGCTTCTTTTTGCAGAAGATGATGATTAACACAGAGACCCATAACTCACCATGATACAGAGAAAAGTAACAGTGGAGGCTCAGCCCTTAATGGGACATAAATACATATCTTCTTCTTCCAAAGATATTTCGAATAGAGTCAGGAAATACTGTAAGAGGCTGTGGCAGTGGATGACTACAAGTAAACATATTCTCTGAACAAAATAGGTTGTTTGCACTTATGAACCTACAGTGATTTGTAACAGCATCCCCAAGATCTGTGTGCAAGCTCAAGCTATTAAAAAATCCAATATGGAGGGGAAAGGTGGAAATGAAGTCCAACACTTGCTTATGAATTGCTGATAACTGATAGCTGCTGGTGGTGGGAGAGTTAGCTTTTTTAGAGTGTGGCCCTTGTTTGGTCTAACGTTGTTGTGGAATATTATTTTAACTACGCAAAGATGTGTTATATTTCTTTATGCTGCAGAATATTACTTTAACTGTGTACAGTTTGTTTCTGCTGCCTTTGTTAACGATATAAAGGGTGTGTTACTTTTGTTTATGCTGCATTTGTTTAATTATGTAAAAATGTGTTACATTTGTTTCACCTTGCCTGCCTAAGGCACCTGATTGGTCTAATAAAGAACTGAGTGGCCAATAGCTAGGCAGAAGGAAGGATAGGTCAGGCTGGCAGGCAGAGTACAAATGGGAGGAGAAATCTAGAATTCAAAAGAGAGAAGAGCAAGAAAAGGAGGAGAGAACAAGGGACATGCCCAGTACAAGAAACTAGGCAGATGCCAGTCAGCCAGACATACAGAAACAGGGAAATTAAGATATACAGAAGTAAGAAAAGTAATAAGCCCCAAGGCAAAAGGCAGATAAAGAGAAACAGGTTAATTTAAGTGAAAAAAGCTAGCGAAAAATGTGCCTAAGCTAGGCCGAGCATTCAAAACTAGTAAGTCTCTGTGTCATGATTTGGGAGCTGGTTGGTGGCCCTCAAAGAAAAGGCCTGGTACATAACATGCTCCAGTGGATGGCCATACACCTAAGAGTATGCAGGCAGCACTGTTGAAAATGGATGTGTTTTTTAAAAAGGACACAAAGTTGAGTGTGGATGGGGGATAGGGATGTATGAGCTCAAAAAGTGATGTGTGAAATTCTCACAGAATTATTAAAAAAAATATAAAACAAAAGTAAAGAACAGTTAATACAAAAACTTTAAGACTTGAATGGACTTCATATTCTACAGAGAACATTTAACAAAATAATTGACTTAACAATCAAGCACTTGAGCATTTTAATTTCAAACTTGACCTTTTTACATTGAGGATAAGCAGCACCTTTAAATTTGGTACAGGGTGAAAATACTGAGGCTACCAGTCAAATGCTGGCCCAGATTTCCCCCTGCCTCTGCAGGGAGCATGCGATGCCATTCTGTATTAAGTCTCCTGTCATCTTCACTGGGGCACAGAATCGTATTTGCAGTCACTGAAGTGTGCAGTATTACTTAAATTAAATCTCCATTTCTCGTAAATGAGCTACAGAAAAAAACATGAGCTGAGCTAGAAACACAAGTGTTCATGGAGATTTTATTTTAAAAAAAAATTGCAATGTATAAAATGTAGTGAAGTCTTGACAGCCATCAAAGTCAACTGTAAATATTTTGTTATATTTCCTTTTTTCAAAAACTTTTATTTTTTGAAATACATAGTTATCCATATATACTTCTGATATCCTCTTCCTGCTTAGAGTTCTCTGCATGTGCATATTCATCATGAACTCTTTTGGTTATTTTTTGTAATGATAATAATATTTTTTATGATTTCAGGAATAATAGTCATGAACCAATAATAAACCAAATTACAATTTTCTGTACTATTTCAAATTTGTGCAATTTTAGTTTTTCCTCTGTTGTTTTCGAAATTTTTATTATATTTAAATTAAATGTAAAATACCAATTATCAAGTTTTTCTCATTTTAGGCATATTCAAGCTTCAAAATGTATTGACATGAAAACTATATATCTTGCCTAAAAATTTGCATTTCTTGGTTCTGTGAAATAATTATATCTCACAGCTATTGTTCATTTACAGTACACTTCCATTAATATCTTTTTGTTTGTCTACTTTAGTCTACTAATATTTTCTGATTGCAAAATACTCAATTAGTAAAGGCTATTGATGATTCTAGTCTACATATTCCTGAAACATTCTAGTGAACAACATTTCTTCTTACTTCTTATATTAATAATTCCCGGTATCACAAAAGGGGGCCTTTGTATTCTTGAGTTAGCAATTATACGTTATTTTCTTATTTCCACAGAAAAACTTATTGTTATATTGCTTTGATAGGTGTAAAGAAAAGCTTTTGTCTAGTTGGGAGATGATAGGTGGGCTGTACTGATCTTGGAGTGGTAACATATTAGACCTCAAAGGCAGCAACAGGCTTTGTTCTGCCATAGTTCCTACTATATATTTAGAGTTATTTTTTAAATTCCCAGACTGAAATACCAGCTGCCATGGTCAGTACTCTAATTTAGGAAATTTCAAATGATACAAACATATATATATATATATATGTATATATATATATACATATATATATACATATATATGAAAGTAATTGAAAATCAAGATTATATTTCTTTATATGTTCATAAATATTTCTTTTAAGAAACATAAACTTCTAATTATGTTTAAAAAAACTTTAATAGGTGCCTAGGATAGGTGTCCAATTATTTTAAGTGAATAGCAAAATTAGAGAAGTAATTAGAAATACAGAGGAAAGGAAGGGAAAGAAGAAATATGTAATTCTACCAATCTTTACCGCCATGAAAAGGGAAGAAAAGCACAACACTTAGAGACACCAAGCATTGAGAAATGCAGGAGTGTCACTCAACCATAGCCTCAGCACAGGATAATCGGCCAGCTTCCAGCAGCCTGTGTTTTAACCTAGCCTGTGTCTCTGTATGCCAGATACTATCGTCAAAACAGCTTCCCTGCTAACAGCCCTATATGTGTCAACCTATGTGTCCACTCTTTCCAACCTGTGTTAGTATATAGCTTATACTGTGATGATGTCAAACAAAGGGAATAATATCACTGAATGAAGTATAATCCCGTGTTCTGTGGAGAGACCCAAAGAAATGATAAATATACGAAGTGGGATCTTGCAAAGGCTAACACCCAAAGTAGGCAACACGACAAGTATCCATGAAGAGGATGAGGGATAGTTAGAGTAACATTACTGTGTGGACTTTTTAAAGAAACGAATGAAATAAGAGTTAAGTTAAGGAATACAAGAGACATACTAACATAAAATATTGTGATAATAAAAGAAAACAGGGGAAAAAAACAGTACTCTCAGGGAGACGGTCTTAAGAAGCTCAAAAGCCAGTATTTCTGTAAAGGTTAGTGTCCAGAAGAAGAGAGTACATCTACTAGGTTAGGTCGAGACAACAGCACCCTAGTCACTTGATAATATTAATATAAAGTATCTCCAGAACTTGGATCACACTTTGGAACATCTATGATTAATCCATTAACAATGCTCACTCTAGTGACTAGTCAAAGATTATTCCTCAGATGGCTGGTTATGTTGTTCTTTGGTCATTTAAGGCAAATTGTCTTTTATTCAAAATATATTTTTATCATGCTATAATACAAAATGCACATAATACAATACACAAAACACACGGCAGACATTATTTTACTGGCTTATCCATTTGTGCTTTCAGAAGGAAACTAAAAGTTTCTGTGTAAAGTGCTTACTGATACTTAAAGTCAATCCCAATCCCATTGCTCTAGTAACAAAGACTCACACAATGAGGAGAGTAAAGAATTTACCTGGTGCTTCTTGGGATTTTACAGAAACCCGGCAGATCTAGTGACTAATGCTCATATAATGTCTTCAGAAGCACTCTACTATGTACAGAAGATGCAACCTAAGTAATGACAATTAAGTTAAGAGAGATAAGGAAGATCATAACAAAAGATCTCAAGTACAGTTCCTATAGTCTCTCAACAGCAATAGTACTCCTTGTAGGTAAACTGACTATTGTTTCTAATGATGGGACCCACAGCAAACGATATGGCAAATATTTCCAAAAACCTCATTGATCAAGTCTGGGGAGTTTGCATCCATTATTGTTGTTGTTATGACAAAAGCAATTTAAGAAAGAATGATTTACTTTGGTTCCACTTGAGGAAGTATGTAGATCATCACTGTGGGAAAGGCATGGGTAAGGGAGAATGAAGCATCTGGTAGCTTTGTCTATAATCAGGAAGTGGAGTGAGATACATATGCTGGTTCTCAGCATTTCTCTTTTCTCTTTATTCCAACTTGGATCCCTGCCCAAAAACATACCCTAATCCTATTTATGGGTTTCCTCCTCATTAAGTGTCTCTGGAAACATCCTTACAGAAGTGCTCAGAGTATCTCCTAGGTGATTATAAATTTCATCCAGTTAACAGTGAGGATTAATAATCACTAAGCTGAGCCAGAAAAAATACTTTTTGTAAATATTAGATTATATTTGTAGTGGTTTGTGAGGAGACACCTCATTTTTATAAACCCCAACTTTTTAAGATTGATAAAGATATAGAAAGCTGAAATAATAACACACTCAAAAGATCACTGGGTAAAATTATGTTTCTACTGGAGTGTGTATCTGCTTCACCAGACTTCCCATAAAAATCTACTATCAATTCCACAAGTGTCAATATCATAGAACGGAAGCTGATTTAGAGCCAGTCAAGCATGTTACTTTTGGAATAAGAAAAGGTGAAAGAAATAAAAAGAACAGAATTGGAAATATATTGCCCAAGAAAAGTTGTAAATTACAAGCAAATTCTACAGTCTATTCAACTATATACACAAGCATCTACCATTTATCTACCACCTATCATCTATTTATTTAGCATCTAACTATATATCCATCCACCTACCTACCATCCATCTATCCTCTGCCTTCTTACCTAACCAGGGCATCTGCATTAGTGTTCTTCATGAGGGTTGTTGTGAAGAGTTAATCAGCTCCTTGATTCAGGACATCAAGGCGTGACATCAGCTAGCACAGAGTCGATCCTCATCTTCACATTGTTCAACCCTTTAGAAATCATAATTTTATGGGGTATTAATTGCACATATTAGTGGGTTTCACTGTTATAGTTTGATAGACCTTTATCACGCTTTTACTTGTTAGTTTCTTGAAATTTAATATTTATTTAATGTTATAAATTATTTAACTTTTTGTGAGCAGAATTTAAGGAATAATGTCAATGTTGTAAACCACATCAATGTACTGTAAAATCGGATTGATCTCACTCTAGGTCTGTGCCATTGATTGGCCAAATAGATCAGTTTCTTAAAAATAAAATAAGAAGTATGTCAAAATTCAGACTTCAAAGGCCATTTAAAGATTCTATATTTCATTCTTCCAGGTTCAGTAATACTTACAATTTATTCCATACTTAAGAGAAATTTATGTTCAAAGGAAAATGCTAAATGTGTGTGCTAGCTTCACTTTTGTTGTTGTGATAAAAACATCCTGATACAAAGCAATTTTGAGGAGAAAAGCTTTATTTCACTTATAAACCCAAGTTAGATTCCATCATTTCAGAGAAATCAAGACAGGAATTCAAGCAGCTGGTCATATCATATCCACAGTCAAGAGAAGATGGTGCCTGCTTATGCTCAGTTAGCCCTTATACAGCTCAGAGCACAAGCCATGGGAAAGGTGCTGCCCACATTCAGCATGCTTCTTCCCACCTCAATTAACAACCTTGCCATCCCCACAGGTATATCTACAGGCCAGCCTGATCCAGATCATTCCTCTCCTCATTGGGCTCACTTTCCTGGTGATTCTAGGTTGTGGCAACTTGACAATCACAATCATCATACTGTATATGTTAGAAATCCTGTTTTCAAAAGCCTAGGCTTTCCTTTGAGAACATCAAAGCAAATAGGAAAAAAATAACTAACAGAAAGCTAACATTTCAACTTAATGTGAACATTTCAGCTTATATTTTTTAAATAATACTGCTGCTATAATACAATAGTTAAAGCTCTGCTTTAGTTGGAAAATCTGAATGCAGTGATACTGCAATAAATTATCTTATTCAGTGACATAAATATTGTGAGTGTATTGGCCAAAGAATTTTATCACTTCGAATTTGTCTATGTCCATCTATCCTACCAATAATGTTTCCTACATCTTTACCATTTCAGGTATTATATTAAGTACACCATCAGTCTATTTGACTTTCACTCAATGGAGTTTTACTCCCACCCCTGTTTTGAGGAACTTTCTCCTCTCGGAGCTAAATCTTCACTCCACAGTAGACATGCTTTACACGGACAGACTGCACTCATAGTCTTTGCATATCTACAAATGTCACTTCCACTGGCCACGTTTGTTTTCCTAAAGTAGTACACAGGAAGTTGCAAAGAAGAAGGGGATTGAAACAATCTGCCCAGATTCTTGAATTTACCAGCATAGCATGCTCACAGTGGGTACCTAAAACAAGATTGCGAGACAAGAATCTTGGAAGAACCATCAATCAACTGTATGATTATGAATGAAAAATGGCCAACTATCTCTCACATGGTTTCTTTGTGTTCCCTCAGTTTCCATTTAAATGAGACTTACAATATTATTTAATGCATTGAATGCTATAAGAATTAAGAGAAATTGGTTTTTTTAATTGTCATTAAATTTACTACATTTAAAACTCTTGAGAAAATAAGAAAGTCTGTAACTGACATGGAAAAATCTGTGAACTACAGAAATATCATATTCACTGCTATGTGTCATCTGAAAAATATATGAACTTATTTTCAGACATCAAGAGAGAACCTAAATCAAAGGAATTTGAAGGGACTTCATCACCAATCAGAAGCATTTTCCTATGACAGTGGAGAGAAAGAAAAATAGAGAATTCTGACATTTTAGCTCTTCAGGATAGCAGTCTGTACAGACATTCTCTAAAAAATAAATAAAATTGGTTTAATGTTAGAAAGTAATTAGGTTCAGCATGAACATATTCTACTGGAATGTGGAGAAATCCCCTAAAGGCTGAATGAGGAAATATATACACTTAGAGAATATGGATATAATTTATATCTCAATATAAATATAGTCTAACTATAGTTATAACTCTTATCCACTGACTAGTATTTGCAAACACTTGTTTACTAACATTTAAGAAATACATTTTACTTCTGGAATAACAATGTTTCTCAAGAATGTAGCTTGAATTGTACAATGACTCTCATTGGAATAAAAGGCCAGGAAAAAACTCCACAGACTTATTCTGAGTTGGAAGTTCCATAGCCAGGCAACATTTGACAGGTCTGAAGTTCTTCTCCAGTTGATACACCTGTTAATGTCCTCTTATCTCGATGGCTTTGTGAACTTCAATTTGTCATCAAGGGAGAAAGACTGTTGTTTTTTTTTTTGTTTTTGTTTTTTGTTTTTTTTTTGTTTTTTTTTTTTTTTTTACCAAATAATCTGCAGATCACCTGATGTAACCCAGTAAAGGCAGTCAGAGCTCCATTTATCTGCACTCAATGACAAGGTTTAGAAAATAATGGCTTCCATATATTTCCTAAGCTACATCTGTAGCATCGAACCATCACTGAATCGTTTTTATTAGTCCACAATTTTAAATATGGTTACAGTAACATATTATTGTTTTGTACCCTGCTCTCTGCCCTAGGAATCACACAGTCCTGTTATTTTAATATTGTAGTAGTAGTAAAGGATTTATGGAAATTCTGAAATTCAACCCAGTTTCACCCAAACCATATGATCCAAGCCATTATAATCATTACCTGTTCCATTGGTTGTTGCTCGTTTCTCACTCTTGGATTTTCTCCTCTTATGATTTAACACTCAATATTATATTTTAAATATTCTTGTGATTTATGAATTATATTTTTTCATTTTTGTTATAACAAAATCACAATTGTGACTTCTAATGTAAAGCATGAGATTTGAGTAAACAGAAATAGTTTTAAGATTTACTGTTTTTCCACATGAAAGTTAATAAAACACTCTGCAATGGGAAGCTTATGGTTCTTCGATCATACTGATTAGAACTTAATCTAAACTTAAACTTTCTCATGCCTTTAGCTAATCATTTATTAACCAATCTAAAAACATGTATTAAGAATAACCTTATTAAAGCTAATATAAAGAGTCTGGAAAAACAAGTTTGAAATATGATGTCATTCTTACATTTACTTAGAAGAATTTAGAGGCTGTGAACAATTATATTATGGTACTGAATTCTCCTTTAAAACATATCCAATTCGTTGGATGGTGGTGGTGGTGCATGCCTTTAGTCCCAGCACTTAGGAAGCAGAGGCTGGTGAATCTCCATCTAACTCATTTGTTCTTCTTGTGCATGTTTTCTGAGTGTTCACACAAGGACTTGAAAAAAAGAGACAACCCCATCTTATTACATAGATACAATTTAGTAGAAGAAGATAAACAATACATATGGATATACTATGCCTGAAGGGAAATTCATTGTGGTAGTCAGAAGGTAGAGAAGGTGGATGAAGAGCACAACTTTGGTATAGATGACACACAAGATGGTCAATGAAAGCCTCACTGAGTAGGTGACTGAGCCTGATTCTTACAGACACCCACAGGAAACAGATTTCATAGTGAAGAAATATAAATGGGGAATTATACATCAAAACAAGATTTTCTATTTTAAAAATGTATATCATATACACAAAACACAGTGAAATCATATAAACCAGTACAAAGGACAGGGGATGTGGAAGGCACAGGAGGCAAGGGAATTACAAGAATGAAGTACAATGATGGACTGAAATTTCAGGATTGGACCCATCAATTCTCATGATGACTAAAAATTATTAAAATATACACTGTCTTACTTAGCCACACATTGTGATAATTTCCTAAGATTAGACTAATTTCTTCTGTGCTAAGAGCTTTATCTTTTAATTCACATTTAGGTTGATATATAAAAATTGTAAAGAAGTGAAATAAACATAAAACCACCCTACTTAGTACCTGATCTCTGATAGGACGACTTACCATTTGTCAAATAAAGACAAATGAGGGGCTGGAGAAATGGCTTAGCAGTTAAGAGCACTTGCTCTTGCAGAGTACCTATGTTTGATTCCCAGCATCCACACAGTTATTAACAAGTTCCTGTAACTCCAGTTCCTGGGGATCCATGAGCCACTTTTGGTCTCTAAGGGCACTGTATGCACCTGGTCCTCAGATACACATGCAAGTAAAATGCTTACACATATGAAATAAAAAAAAATAAACAAAACAATTGAAGAAATAAATGAGTAAGTTAATATAATTGATGGATGTTAAGATATTCAGAAAAAATGATTTGTTAATAATTACAGAAATATGGGTAGTGATTAACTTTACTGATGAGCAGCTGTATAACCTAGTGATTCCCCTTTGCCATCCACTAGTGTATTGTCAAAGTTCACAGCACACTCCTAGGCTGTTTAAATTTTATGCTACTTGTAATATAAACACTTCTTGAGCTGTTCTAAAGTATGATGATGCCAAGAGTACACAAACAAACTGAAATCTGTCTTGAGTGAATGAGAAGTATTTCTAAGAACACAAAATATAGAAAGAAAAATTGACGTCTTAAAATGTATTGTTACCCTATATCCTACGCTAAGTAAATATATACTTTAAAAATGTCTATATGACATAGATAATTTTAGGCAAATAAAAGATCAATAGAATCCATGGCTTACAAAGATTTAAAAAGTATTTGTATTTCATACAAACATATATTTTTTTCACTCAGACTCTAAGGAATTGCTACACATTCTCTTAGTATCTTCTCCTGCTGAGCTAACCTGCCTTCTAAAGCAAAGGAAAAGCTAAATGATAGAAGCATAAATGATGGTATTAAGAGGGATGCTAAACAAAAAAATAATAAATAAATATTTGAGTAACTATAAATTAACATCAAAAAGTAGCTTTCAAATAATTGGATGACTCATACTTAAATTATAAATACAGCTAAGAAATTAACAAGTCACATTAAAAATTAAAATACTAAGGTAGTCATAAAACTAGGACAGGATTTGGTTTATGAGTACTGTTGTTATTTCTACGATATTTTATAAAATTTTAAAGGAATGAAAAATTAGGATATTAATAAGAAATCAAAATAATTAGTATAAGCTAAATAAGCAAAATCATATGGAGAAAGTAAAACAAAGAGTCAAGTAATTGACTTACACATAAGTACATCAATAATCATATTAAGTATAAATGGCTTAAAGACAAAATGCTGATAAAATTTAATCATAAAGTTATTTAACCATCAAAATATTTTAGAGCTACATTTAGAAATATAATAAGGAGGAGCAATTAAAATAGAGAATAAATTAGAATATAAATACAGATAATACAGAAACAAAAAATGAAGCATGAGTTGAAAATGAAAAATACAATTAAAAATAGCAAGGTATACAGGGAAAGAGAATACTCTTATCTAAAAACATATCTGTGCAGATCTGCTACACATCTGGCTCCATTTCATTTTACATAGAGGATAAACAAGGCAAGCTAGTCCATTGACTAACATTGTCAGTCAATCTTCTTTGTAGCATTTTTAAATTATCATTTGTCATTTGTTAAAAGTAATTTAAGAAACTTTCCAACAAAGATGAATAGCATATGGCTTTATCCGAGAAAAAAAATCTTTAAAAAGTGAGAAATAACATTTTTAGTATTCAAGGTTTTATACTAAAGCTCTGTAGTTTAGCCTGGAGACATTTTGATAAATAGCTCAGATCACTGAAAAGAACAAGGCATCTATTTGGTCTTGATGGATTCACAGTTTCTATTTATTTATTTATTTATTTATTTATTTATTTATTTATTTATTTAAATTTTATCATTGTCAGTCAATGTAGAACAGAAATAATTGTTGCATCCAGTTTTACAGGAAATGGCACCTAATGTTTTCCCATGTCCTACCTAGTATCAACTTAACCAAACTTCTTGAGATGATCAATATAAATAAATTCCTTAACTAGCCTAACTGGAGAAGTTACAATGGGAGAGAGAAGAAAATATGAAGGCAAGGCAATGAAAAGGGATTTAATTTATCAGAATGGCCAAAGAAGACCTCTATAGTTCAAGTACCTAAGAATCACAGAATTCAAGTACTATTAAGTATATTGGTCATCTCTGGTAATTTATTAATACATTTGAATGTTTTTGTGTGCATTCAAAAATTCATATTGATAATTAATCCTCAAAATAACTGCATTCAGTGGGTCTTTCAGGTTCTGACTAAGCTTTCTATTTTCAGAGGTATTCATTAAAGACAGACATGAAATAACCACGCCCATTCTGTGTTTTTGGTTTTTGTTGTTGTTTCCTTTTTCTTTTTTTTTTCTTTTTTTCTTTTGTTTTACATGAAAGGACATGGTGAAAGGAAGATACAGCCTTCATGGCAAAATCTTGGAATTAGAGAGTGAGCCCTTAATAAACACTTGCCTGCCAGGCCCTTGGTCTGGGTCTGTGTTCTTTCATAGCTGTGAGAAATAAACCTCTGTTGCTTAGAATTTGTGTTGTGTCAGTTATTTTATGATAAAGATTGCAATAACAATGTAGCTGAAGTTTTTTTCCTGTGTCCCACCTGGCCCATAGTCAGGATAAATCTCTCTCATCCTCCAGTCCTGCAGCCACTTGGACCCAAGTAAACACACAGAGGCTTATATTAATTAAAATTGCTCCGGCCGTTAGCTCAGGCCTACCACTGACCAGCTCTTACATTTAAACTAACCCATAATTCTTATTTGTGTTTAGCCACTTGGCTTGGTACCTTTTCTCTTTTCTTAGTTCTGCCTTCACATCTTGCTTCCTCTGCGTCTAGCTGGTGACTCCTGACTCAGCCTTCCTCTTCCCAGAATTCTCCTCTCTGCCTATCCTGCCTACACTATACTTCCTGCCTGGCTACTGGCCAATTAGCATTTTATTTATCAACCAAATCAGAGCAACACACATTCACAGCATACAGAAAGATATCCCCAGCATAACAATCTGAGTCTTTGGTTCATTTGTGAATGCTTCCTTCTTAGTTTTTTTTTTTTTAAACTTGATATTGTGCATTAAAACACAGTCCTAGGGAAACAGTTCAATTTTGAAGAACATTGGCTGCTCTTCCAGAAGACTTGAGGTCGATTCTCAGCACCCACCTGGTGACTCACAACCATCTACAATTCTAGTTCCTGTGGATACATAACCTATTCTGCCTCAAGTGGTACAGAGACACAAATATACCTAAATACTCATACAAACAATAAACTAAAAGGAAATAAAATAAAAAAGCCATAGTTACATGTCATGAGGCTGTGAATGAAATAAAGTAAACTATGTAATATATCACAGAAGTATGTAGACAAGTGGGGGAGTCACAGGGGAGCTAATAATTCAATTTAATTGGATAGGAAAGGTCAACAAACATGATAGGAAGACATGTGAACCGTATTCTGTAAAATTATTAGATAGTCTCCACTCATAAAACCGAAGCTGAAACTGAAGAAATTTAATGAAAACAGAGGCATGAAAGGGTGAGTTATTGAAGATGTCTGGAAAGGCTGAATAATGAAGAGGCAGAGCAGGCTCCTCATGTAACTCTCCTCATATCACAGCAGAAAATAAAGAGGTTTGGAATTACCAGCATGGGAGTAGTAACTGAGATTGTTTGCTTACCTAAGTGATTAAGGTGAAAATACAAAGAATAAATGAAAATAAATGTTAAGCTAAAGAAGTTATGGTTTGTGAAAAAACTGTGGCTTTAATTCACATCAAAATTAAACAATTTCTACCATGACTAATTTGACTAGTAATAAAACAATAAATTGAGTTTGAAATAAATATCATCATTTTATTTTTTAAACAAAACTGTACCTATATGCTTTTATTTACATGTGTGTATGTGTGTTTGTGTGTGTATGTGTTTGTGTGTAGGTATAAGATGCAGTGATAATTAGGTGACAGTAAAATAAACAAGTCAAAAAACTATGTTGAAGGTCAGCTGAATGCCAATAGCACAAATTTTAAATTAAGCAAATGAAATAATGAGAGAGTACAATATGATACAATAAGCCTCAAATGGTAACACAATGTAAAAATTGAAAGCCCTCAGCAATCTGAAACTTCTGAGAACATCTTGCATTGTATCTTCAGAGTCAAAGTCAAGGAGCGAAGACTATGGAAGAGATCCATGCCTGTTGTATTTGAGCAATTACCTTTTAAATTTAATTATTTTCTGAGAATTTCATAGAGAAATACTACATTTAAATCATTTCCCTCCTTCTCCCACCTCAGACTCCTCCTATGCTCCCTGAAACCCTTTCAAATTCATGACCTGTTTTTCTTAAGTCATTGTTGATATATGTATATATGTGTGTGTAAGATATATATATTTTAAAAAGCCTAATCAGTTCATTAGTATTACTCTTGTACGTGCGTGTTTGTGAATGACTGCTTGCGACTGCATAAACTATCAAAAGGCTCATCCTTCAGGAAGACGATTTTTCCCTTTCTCAGCAGCCATTGATTACCCATATGTCTTTGCCACATAATGAATTCCAATAACTAGGGTGGATGTTACTTAGGGCATTAAAACATAGAATATTTGAATAATTTGAAAACATCACTACTTGTGATATTATCAGTATGACATGATGAAAATATAAATTTAGTAAGCTGGGATTGAAATAACTTGAAGTTAACCACTGAAATTTATTATGATCTCACAATCAAAACTTTGGGAGCCACAAACTCAGCCTACAGAATGTTGTGTGGAAGCCTAAGGACTTATCACTTGCCTAACGCAATCCTCTGCTACCAATAGTTTGTCATTTGATGTTTACTATGAGGCAATTTATACCTATGGTCAGTTATATTAGATATGAAAATTGAAAGAAATCTTGACTCTTTTTCAAAATATTTTCTTCAAGTGACAAGCCAATATTGAAAATTTCTCAAATACCTAGAAAGCCACAAAGAATCTGAATGGTAAAATTATTAGTTGAATTATTTATTGAAAGCCAAATACCCATTTATTGAGGAATAAGGAACTGGTTTCTGAGATTTGTTTTTCTGGCAGTTGAACATGAACTTTGTAGGATGAACTGAATGACAGAACATGAAATTTATTCAAAGAAGAGGAAGCTTTTTCCATATGAACACTAGTACAACATATGGGATGTTTGAGATAATTGTACATGTGCGTTTATTTTTACCCGTATATTTTCCGAGTAATCTAAAGAATTCCAAGTTTGGAAAATATCTCTAGATGTTTAAGCCTATTCTTATTTCTTTCTACATGAGATGATGTCTTAATAGAAGAAGCTATTTGGGTAAAACGTGGCCATTGAAATTAATCAACCTCTTTGAGAAATGTGAAGTTAAGAATAGTCTGGTTGTTGTCTATTTTCAGTATCATATACAATAAATAACATGAAAATGAAACAATAGTTAGTTCTTTATTATAGGTATCCATCTAAATCTATGATACGAGACAGTGATCAATCATTGTTTCCTTACTGGGATGGGAGTGATTGCCTCCAAGGGACACTTGACAGTATCCACAGTCAGCCTGCTAGTGGAGACTAAGGAGTGGGTTATTGTGGAGAATACCCTGATCTATGTAACTTTTCATTGCATAAAAAGTAGCCTTTCTACCACGCATTACCAAAAGTCACTATGTATTATAAAATAGTAATTAGCACCATTTTAAATGTGTGATTAGATAAAATTCTTCTACATCTTGTGAAGGAAAATAACAATCATCTGTCCACCACAAACTATGAGGAACAGACTGACAAACAACTTCTGTGTGCAAAAAATGTCATCATTGGTGAACTAACCAAATTAAGCCAGGATACACTGAACATATGGGTATATTAAAAAAAAAAAAAACTTTAGGAAAAAAATATGCCTGTGAATTTACTGAAAACATCAGACTAACAAGTGATGTAATCCTTCACCAGGCCCATATAATGAGAGAGACATCTACCACTTGGGTACAGTGGCTCCACCAACTATTAATGTATCATCAGACCATCTTTTGCAGGTAATGAGATTGACAGGTAAGGAACTCCAGATTCTGTCAGCCCCTATGCTTGAAGTTGCCCTCCTAGATTGCCATTCTAGAGTCTGACCTGTACTTTGAATCAGTTCTTCTTCCAGGAAGCAGATTTCTGAATGTGTTCCTTAGTGTCTAACTAACTGGCAACTCTCTTTACATCCCAATCAGCTCACTGCTCTCCCCTTTACTAAGACCTTTTCACTCCTTCATAACCATTAATTATGATGTGTACATGTATTCAAATACGCAATTGGTGAGAAATATAAAATAGAATCTACTGTAGTTAGATTCTACTTCTGTGACAAACACCATAACCAAAAGCAATTTGGGGAAGAAAGGGTTTAAATTCATCACACAAATCTCAGATGACACTCACTAAGGGAATTCAGAGAAGTAACTCAAGGCAGAACCCTGGAGGTAGAAATTGAATGAGAGGCAGTAGAGGAATGTTGCTTACTGGCTTGCACACCCCTAGCTTCTTCATTTTGTTTTCTTATGCACACGCAGGACCACCTGTCCGGGACTACTTTCCCACTCACAATGGACATAGACCTCCTACATCAGTTATCAATAATAATAATAAAAAATGCCCCACAGACTTGCTTACAGGGTAATCTATGGAGGCATTTTCTCAATTGAGGTTTCTCATCTCTGATATCCCTAATTTCTGTTAAGTTTTAAAAAATCAATTAGCCAGCACAGAACTTAAGAATTAATAGTAATAAAATTTGGAATATAAGAACCTGGGATGCCAAAGTTCAAGTCTACCGAGTGTAATCATTACTTTTTGGAAAATTAAAGCCAACAAACTGAACATAGTTTGTGAATTCATTTTTATTCAATAAATACTGACATTGTAAAAAGACAACCATAGCCATACATTGTTGTTCTGTTCCTGACATAAGTTGCTTTTGAGAGACATGCAACTGGCATGAAAATCTAGTGAGGATAATTCAGTAATATACTGTTTTAATAAAATTATTGTCAATCCTAAAACTACTAATTTGCAAGTTTGTTGATGTTGTAATCATTAAGTGTTACAGTTAACAGGAAAAATCAGAACAGAATAATATTGGAAAGAAAATGTACACATAAAATAAAGTGATTGAAAAGATTATACAAAGAAGATCCCAAACTCACTGTCTTCACATAGCTGAAGCCAAGTGCCTTAGTTAGCATTTACTATTGCTTTGAAAAGACACCATGACCACGGCAACTCTTCAAAAGAAAACATTTAATTGAGATGATGGCTTACAGTTACAGAGGTTCAGTCCATTATCATCATGATGAAGTGTTGTGGAATAATGCTTTTGTACACTGGCTTAATAAAATGTTGATTGGCGAGTAGCCAGGCAGGAAGTATAGGCAGGAAAAACAGACAAGGAGAATTTTGGGAAGAGGAAGGCTGAGTCAGGAGATGCCAGTCCACCATCCAGGGAGCTGCATGTAAGGATATACAGGTAAAGCCATGGAACACATAGTGACATAAAGATTAACAGAAATGGACTGAGTTTAAGTGTAAGAGCTAGTCAGTAGTTAGCCTGAGCTAATGGCCAAGCAGTTATAAATAATATTAAGCCTCTGTGTGATTATTTTATAAGCAGGCCACAGAACTGCAGGGCCCAGGCAGGACTGGAGAAACTTCAAGCTACAATGGAGAGCATGGTGGTGTACAGACAGATGTACTAGCTACATCTTGACCAGAAGGCAGCAAGAAGTCAACTATCACACCAAGGAAAGCTTGAGAAAAAGAAACCTCAAAGCCTTCCCCTACAGTGAGACACTTCCTCCAATAAGACCATTGTTGTTGAGAGATTTTACTCTTTTTTTTGGGGGGGGGGGGCTGCCACCCAGCTACCAAATAAATTCACACGTGGAGACTTATTCTTAATTATGAATGCCCAGCCTTAACTTGGCTTTGTTTCCAGCCAGCTTTTCTTAACTTAACTTATCCTGACTACCTTTTGCCTCTGGGCTTTTCCCATTCTCTTAGTTTTGTAAATCTTACTCTTACTCCATGGCTTGCAGTGTAGCTGGGTGACTCCCCCCTGGAGTGCTCCTCCTCCTCTATCTACTAGATCTTAGACCTCTCCCCCCGGTTTTCTCTTATATATACTCTCTTCCTGCCAGCCTGGCCTATCCTTTCTCCTGCATTGCTAATGACCAGTTCGTTATTAGACCATCAGGTGTTTTAGACAGGCACAGTAACACAGCTTCGTAGAGTATTGATTCCTCAGGGTCCAAGGGGGCTTTGCTATGTCCGGCATGGGATATCAGGGAAAAAAAATCTACGTACACTATGTTTTTTATGACTACTAACTATTCCTCTAAGACAAAATTACATCAATTCAGCTATAGCTCCACCAGGCATTTAAGGCAGGAACAACTCTAGACGTACCAAGCTCTATATCAGTCTACTCTATTCCCCTGGGATGAGATCCTGTCGCCATAACCCATAACTACAGTTCCATCCAGTTCCCCAGCTCATAGTCCTGCTAATGACTAACTCCTATGCTTTCAGCCTCATCTTCGTCCTCTGTATCCTCTTTGTCCATCTCTACTGCTCTCTATTCCTGGCACTCAGAGAACTCTACTGGAGATCTGCTTACCCTCTATGCAACCTCTGCCATGCTGTTTTATCTTTGTCTACAGAAAATGCCGGTCCTTTCTTTCCCTGGGCATGTGGTTCCCTGCCTCCTCAGGAATGTTTTATCTCTCACCTTGATATGTAAAAACCTCTTTTGTTTTCAGTCAAAATGCTCTGGAGAACCAGTAGGCCTCCTCAAGGCTAGGGGATGGTCTGAGCTTCATTAGAACAGGAAAGAAAGCTAGGGGTCTCCTGCCAGCTTATTTCCTAAGCTCAGCAGGGCAGTTAGTAACTTAGTAGGTTCAGCAGGTCTGGGGAGCTGAACTGTTTACCAATTGGTCTGGGCACACAAGTATTTCATAGCAGAAGACAGCTGAAATATTAAAGGCTGGGTAACACCAAATACTCATAATAAATGGCTTTGTCTTTTGACAGACCCTTGGCCGGTCAAAGTTCAGCTTTAATATACAGCAGAATTTCTATGATATATTCTCACAAGAATAGAATCAAACAAGAATAGAGTTAAACAAATGCAACATGAACAAAAGTAACACACCTTAAAATATTCTACTACAGACCACACCTACTCCAACAAGGCCACACCTCCTAATAGTACCACTCCCTTTGGGGGTCATTTTCCAATTCCACTCCCTGCCCCCCAAAGGCTTACATAAATATCAATACAAAAATGCATTCAATACAACTCATCTCTGTGCTCTCAGGAAAAACTTCCTAGAGGATTTCACCTCTGTGATGCTGTTCTCTTCTTAATCACTGCTGGTTTCTTAGCTCTAGCTGACCAGCATCAAGTATCCCAGGAAAGCAAAATTTTGCTTTAGTAGTTCTGGTATCTTGTTAATCACAGCTGATCCTTCAGCCCCAGCTCATCAGATGGACAGTATCTTAACTCCTTTCTTCTATCCATAACTTTAATGCCAGAACCACATGGCCAAAATTGCTAAGTTTTGCTGCTTGACAGAGATAAAACATGTGCCCCTTTCTTAATTACATCTTCACCAGCTTTTTGCCTTTCACTGCTTAAGATTACTTGTCCTAAAACTTGTTCTGTAGACCAGGCTGGCCTTGAACTCACAGAGATCTGCCTGCTTCTGCCTGTGTCTGCTGTGGTAGTGCTAGGATTAAAGGCATGTGCCACCATCACCTGAGGTCACTTTATACTCTTTGCTCTTTGTGGGGCCCACCATCCAGCTCCCAAATAAACACAGAGTCTTATTCTTTCTTATGAATGTCTGGCATTTGCTTGGCTTGTTTCTAGCCAGTTTTTCTTAAATTATCCTGTCTATTTTTTGCCTCTGGGCTTTTATCTTTCTCCATTTTGTATACTTTACTTCTTTCTCTGTGGCTTGCTGTGTACCTGGGTGGCTGGTTGACTGGCCCCTGGAGTACTCCTCCTTCTTTTCATGCTCCCATGCTCCTTCATCTTTTCTTGCTTTTATTTTTTTTTTATTTATTTATTTTTTTTTTTTTGGTTTTTCAAGACAGGGTTTCTCTGTGTAGTTTTGCGCCTTTCCTGGAACTTGCTTTGGAGACCAGGCTGGCCTCGAACTCACAGAGATCCACCTGCCTTTGCCTCCCAAGAGCTGGGATTAAAGGCATGCGCCACCACCGCCCAGCATCTTTTCTTGCTTTTTGATCCTCAGATTTCTCCTCCCATTTATTCTCTTTGCCTGCTGGCCCGGACTATTCTTTCCTGCCAAGCAATTGGCTGTTCAGCTCTTTATTACACCAATCAGGTTTTTAGCAGGCAAAGTAACAAAGCTTCACAGAGTTAAACAAATGAAACATAAAAGAATGCAACACATCTTTACATCATTAAACAAATGTCCCACAACATAAACAAATGTAACACATCTTAAAATAATGTTCCACAATGGGCCACCACTCCCTTTATTTCATTTCCTAATCAGTTTATCTCCTTGAACAGAGGATTTAGCTCCATTCCACTTTCTATAGTCTATACTAGGCTGTTTTGAGATTTCTTCTGCCAATAGAATTAATCTAAAACTCTTCACTTTAGCCTCAGGCAGACTCTTAGAACAAGGGCAAAAGACAGCCACTTTCTTCATTATAATATCACAAGAACAGTTTTTAGGCCACACACTAAAATTCTTCTCTGAACACTCTTGATCCAGCTCCCAACATTTCAAACCATTCTCAGCACCATTGTCTTCCATGCTCCTACTAGTATGTCCTGTTAATCAGTGCTTAAAGAACGCCCCTGCTTTCTTAACTCAAAGTACTGAAGTCCATATTACTCCAAACAAAGGCATGGTCAGGCCTATCACAGCAATACTGTGTGCAGGCAGATGTGGGACTAGCTACATCTTGACTAAAAGGCAGCCGGATGTTGACTGAGAATCACACTGAGGGAAGCTGGAGCAAAAGAGACCTCAAAGCCCACCCCCACAATGAGTGACACACTACTTCCAATAAGACCACACCTACTCCAACAATGCCACACCTCCTAATAGTGCTACTCTCTTTGAAGGCCATTTTCTTTCAAACCACCAAAACTAGTAAATCTGTTCTTCCTCTTCCTTTCTTTTTCCTTCCTTCCTTCTTTCTTTCTTTCTTTCTTTCTTTCTTTCTTTCTTTCTTTCTTTCTTTCTTTCTTTCTTCTTTTCTTTTTTACTTTCCTTCTTTCTTCTTTTCTTTTTTACTTTCCTTCTTTGTCTTTCTTTTTTTTTTTTCTTTGCTAGTAAGATCTAAAATAATTTTGGTAGTTATGTATTAAGAGATACTCTAAGATACCCAGATATTTGAAAAAAGTTAGAGATAAGCTTGTAGATATTTTACACTTCTTTTATATGGAAAACCACAAAAGGAGTAATGAAAAACTGTAATAACAAAGCTTAAAAGTATACAGTCTGTTCAGTGCTGTTTTGTTTCTCAACACCACCCTCCTATGTCTTTCCACAGTATTGTTAAGAAAAAAAAGAATGCTGGGAGTACATTGGTGGTTTTTTGTTTTGTTCATTTTTTTTTCTCCTTTTGGTTTTTCAAGACAAGGTTTCTCCACGTAGTTTTGGTGCCTGTCCTGGATCTCGCTCTGTAGACCAGACTGCCTCAAACTTAGAGATCTGCTTGGCTCTGCCTCCTGAGTGCTAGGATTAAAGGCATGCACCTCCACTGCCTGTCTTGTTCATTTTTTTTTTCTTTTAAAGACAGCTTGTCATCATGTAGCCATGGGTGGCCTGGGACTTGCTTTACAGACTGAATCTAGCCTCTAACTCACTGAGATCTGCTTGTCACTGCTACCTCAAGTACTTGGATGAAATCCTATACCACCAGACCTAGTTTGAAAGAAGGTTCCTCAAATATCTGAAGTAAGCCACAGTAAGTAGTGGTATTGTTGCAGCCTTGCCTCCTCTGCCTGGAGCTTCCAGTAGCATTGTTTCTTTGGCATCTGTGGGAGCCCGTTTTCAGGTTCCTTGTGACTTTACCCAGCAGGTCCGCATAGAGGATGATTAGACCACGGGCCTGAGTGCTGGTGTCTGAAATGGTCTGCACTTGGCTGTGCTGCAGAAGGAGGTATTTTGCTCCACCCCTTGGCATCTCTGTAAATAACCCTGGGGCAGAGACGGTAGGGGCCATTGGAAAAGGTTCCAGGCCCTCTCGAGGCTATCCTTTATTTTCTATCTCTTTATCTCCATAATGTAAATCCTTCTATCTAATATTTCCTGCTGCTCACACTCAAGAAAACTCTGGGGAACTGTGGGGTTGGTGGGAAAATGCCCCACAGACATTACACTCTGGGGCTGTGAGCTGCCTATTGGTGCCAGAGAAGTTACCATTTCTACTTTCCCTTTTGTGGATTGCTAGCAGAGATAGAAACCTAAACTGCACATGAAAAATTTAGTTTTCACATTCCTGATGCTAGGCATAGGAAGAAGCAGCATACAGTCAGGAGTGATGTTAAGAGAACTCAGGAGGATACATATCAGCCCATCAGTGATACAGCTAAGTCTAGATTGTTGCCTCTTAGAACACTGTGATTTCCCCAGTCAATCTTAGAACATAGAATTGTTGGTCTTCAAGCAACCATCCCCTCAACTCTCAGAATTAACAATGACAAAGAAAACTCCAATGTCTAGCCCCAAATCCATTCTTGGTACATAAATCTTAACATCATGTATAAATTTAAAACACAGCTCTCAATGTTAATAAGGTTTTGTGATAATAATAACAAAGTGGCAAATCAACCATCCTGCTCCACATTTAGGTGGTTTGACAGGTGTTGCCCAATTATTTTTCTCTATTTTCTTAAATAGGTATCAAAATTATCAGGACAAATTTCAAGAATTCTTTGTTGCTCTTAGGTCACTGATATCTAAGTCCCAAGTCAAAGAGAAGTTCTATGTCTCTTTCTGTGTCTATCTCTGTGTTTGTCTCTATGATCTCTCTCTCTCTCTCTCTCTCTCTCTCTCTCTCTCTCTCTCTCTCTCTCTCTCACTTGAACTAGCAGCATTCCTATATTATTGGTTTCTTTATTATAGATAATTTTGTGCCTCATTCCTTGCTATTAATAAATCTATTTGCTTTTCTATAAATATTTTCAAGAGCTAAATATGTTATCACTGAAGTACATTTCTCCTGATAGTTGGTCCTTTCAAGATCTTGTGGTCATTTCAAATTTCTCAAAATTTCTCCCAATTTTATGAAACCCTGTAATATCAGTTACCTGGAGTTGTATTAATTTCTATGAGGAAGTCTTTGTAATGATTCTTAATAGGACACAACTAAGTTCTGCTCTAGAGTTCTGAGAGAGAGGGAATATGAACTGGAACGTGCAAGGGTATACTGAACTATGGGCCTCCGAGAAAAGAAACAATAAGCTACTTCTCCTTCACTTGCCTCACTGCGCTAAGATGTTAGGGGTTGGGTGGTAGACATACTTGTCTTATATCCGGCTTTAGCGGAAATGCATTAATTTGTTCTTTATTTCCATTTAGCAAAACATTAGCTGTGAGCGTCTCTATATTGCCTTTATTGTATTGAGCTATGTTTCCTGTATCTATCTCTACATACATTATTCTGCTAAATGAACAAAATGCTAAAATAACTCCTAAAGACTTATCATTATATCCATAGATTAAGCCATCTAAATTCTCATGAAAGTAGCTTCTACCACAACTGATCAAGGTACAGCAAATAAGATACTGCAGGATTCTCAGCCCTAAATGGAACACCTATATTACGCCCTTTCTACCCAAGGCTCGGATATCATTGGAGAAGAGAGAGGTGGAAAGACTGGAAGGGCCAGAAGCAGTGGATGCATACAAGGAAACAGGTTCCTCTGGAAACAACGTGGAAGTTGCATACATGAAGTCACAATGACTGTGATAGCACATATAAGGCCTGGGAAAGCTCTTAGCCAGACCAAATTTCAGGATGATGTGGACATAATGTATTACCCTTAGCCATCCGTGGAGTACTGGCAATCCTTACCTATTGGGAGAGGGAAAGTCAAAGGTTGTTTTAATCAAGGAATGTATTTATTGTTTCACAGAAAACGATCTGTTATATTTCAAGATTGGAAATGTGTTTTCATTCAAGATGAAATAACAAAATAAATGTGAAGTGATTTACATTTATTTTGTTATTTCATAAAAGATGAAATAACAAAATAAATATGTACATTATCTTGAAAATGTAATTAAAGGAAAAGTTTTGACTGAAAAAATATAAACACTGAGAGAAAAAAGCAATTTTATCCTTAAATATAACAACATATTATACACTCAATTATATATACATATATATGGCTATTTTGGCCTCTTACTTAACCAAATATGCATAAACTTTAGAGTTTCTATAATGCACATCTTTTATAATTATTACCTTTCAGTTATTTTGATAATATAAAACTTTATTATTTAAATATTCAATAATAAATTTAAAAAATAACATCAGTTAACAAGACCCAAAGTCCATACAGCTCAATGAATTGCCACAACAACAGAATTGGCGTTTAGAACAGAAGCTGTAGAGCTTCACATTGCATTTTACTCTCAGTGTTGAAGATTTTTATGCACTTGGCCATAAACAAAAAAATATATGACAGTTTTGAATTAGGATAACAGTTAGGTCAAGTAATGAAATAGCTGAGTCTTCTGACCAATCTATTTTTAATTTTTTTGAGAGATGTCGTAACTTTTTCTACAAAGGCTGTATTGGTTGCACCCCATCCACATAGGAAGGGTTCCTATCTATCCAAATATTCTTTTGTTTGCTTTCAGATCTATTGTTGATAGCCATTCTTACTGGGTTTATATGGTATCTCAAAGTAGTTTTAATAATATTCATTTCCCTGATGGCAAGGGATATTGAACACCTTCTTAAAATATTTGCTGGTTACTTATATTTCTTTTGAAAGTTATTTATCCAGTTCAATTGCCCATTAGTTGATTGGCACTTTCATTTCCTTGTATGTAATTTTTTGAAATTCTTTGTAATTTCTGGATATTATCCCCTTGAGTAGCTGGTAAAGATTTTCTCCTGTTGTGTAATGCTGTCTGTTAACGTTTTTGATTGTTTCCTTTACTATACATAAATCTTTTGTTTTCATGTAGTGACATCTGTTAATACTTGAAGTTGGTTCTTGTGTTTTTGATGTTCTATTTAAAACCTCTTGCCTATCTGTATGTCTTGAAAGGCATCCCTTGTATTTTCTTTTCAAAAAATTCAGTATTTCAGGTTTAAATTACAGTTTTTGATCCATTTTGAGTTGATTGTGTACAAGGTGAAAGATTTAAATTGAACTTTATTTTCTGCCAATAAAAATTCAAGGTTTTGGGTTTTTTTTAATTAATTTAGATTTTTAAAAGTTTTTTTTTTAAATTTTACATACCAATCCAAGTTCCCCTTCTCTCCCCTTCTCCAGCCTCCCACCTACACTTTCCCCAATCTCACCCCTCATCCTCTCCTCAGAGAAGGTAAGGCCTCCCTTAAGGAGTCAGCAAAGTCTGGCATACTAAGTTGAGGCAAGACCAAGCACACACACACACACCCCCATGTCAAAGCTGAGCAAAGTATCCCACCCTAGGGAATGTGTTGCAAAGAATCATCCTGAGTTAGGTAACCCAGACCAAGAAAAGCAAACACGGTATGTACTCACTCTTAAATGGATATTAGATGCAAGGCAAAAGATAAGCAGGCTATAATCAACAGCCCCAAAGACACTGGTAAAAAGGATGACCCTAAAAGGGACACACATGGAGAGAGAGCCCTGGGAAGGGAAAATAGTTAAGATCTCCTGAGTAAACTGGGAGGGAGGGGTATAAGGGACAGGATGGGGGATGGGAACAGGAAAAAACCAATTTTACCAGCAGTACTTGGTAAATATGTTTATCTTATTTCTGAAGTATATTTCATTTGTCAAAAATTAAGTGGGCATAGCTTGATGTTTTATTTCCTGGTCCTCTATTGTACTTCATTGGTCTACCTGTCTATTTTTGTGCCAACACTGGGTTGTTTTTCTTTTTTATCACTATAGCTCTATAGGGTAATAGGATGTTGAGATAACTTCCTCTACCTTACTTCTTAGGATTGATTAACTTATTCATAATCTCTTGTGATTTCACATAAATTCTTGATTATTTTTTCTAAACCTGGGGAATATAACTTGGGAATTTTGATAAATATCACATTAATTTTGTTTATTTATTTTGGTAATATAGGTATTTTCTCAACATTAATTCTGCCTTTCCAGGAACATGGCATATTATCCCATCCTTTATCTTCTGTGTTTTTCTTTATCAATATATTTGAATCTTCATTGTAGAGACCTTTTACTTCTTTGGTTAGATACATTCCTAAATAATTAATTTAGGAGAGTTAATTTTAATGTAATATGTTTTTCTAGTTTCTTTTTTAGAGTATATATTGGTACAAATAAAGGGTAGTGATATATATATATATGTATATATATATATATATATATATTTCATTGTGTTTATTAGGAATGAGAATTTTCTTGTAGACACAATAGTCTTTTCAGTAAAAAAGCATGTCAGTTGCAAGTGGGTATTATTTTTAACTCTTTCTTTCCTGTTGTAATCCCTTTCATGTATTTCTATTTTCTAATTACTGTATCTGACTTTGAAGATTATTTTGAATAAGAGAGGGGAGAGTAGACACACATCTGTTTTATTTCTGCTGTATTAATCAGAGTTCTCTAGAGTAACAGAATTTATAGAATGAATCTCTCTGTCTCTCTCTCTATCTGAGAGATATAGAAAAAGACAGAGAAAAAGTCATTTCATTAGAATAACTTACAGGTTGGGGTCCAGCTAGTCCAAAAATGTAGTCCAAAAATGGTGGCCTATGTACGGTCCAAGAATCTAGTTGTTGTTTAGTCCATGAGGTTGGATATCTTAGCTGGTCTTCAGTATATTCTAGAATCCTGAAGAAGTGGGCTTTAATTCAAGTGAAGGAATTGACTTGCTAGCAAGTCAAGAGTAAATAGCATAGAGTGAAAGTTTCCTTTTTCCATATCCTTATACAGGGTTTCTGCAGAGAGTGTGGCCCAGATTAGAGGTGGGTTTTCATAGCTTAAAAGATCTGGATTAAAGGTATATATTCTTGCTTCAAAGTTCCAGAACAGAAGTGGATTTTCCTCCTTCAAATTAAGCAAAAACTCTCTCACATGTGTAGCCATCCATTTTCAGATTTTACTTAATTCCAGATGTAGTCAAATTGACAACCAAGAATAGCCATTATGTAGGCAGAAGTTTTCCTGTGTACCTGGGCTGTTCAGTCCCAAATAAACACACAGAGGCTTATATTAATTAAAAACTGTTTGGTCTATGTTTCAGGCTTCTTGCTTGCTAGCTTTCATCATAAATTAGCCCATTTCTATTAATCTATATATTGCCATATGACTGTGGCATTACCAGTCTGCTGGCATGTTGCTCCTTGAGTGATGGGCTGGTGTCTGCCCTGACTCTGCTTTTCTTCTCCTTGTATCTTTGCTTGGATTTCCTGCCTGTCTGTAACCTGTTTTTACATAGGCCAAAGCAGTTTCTTTATTAACCAACTGTAGCAACACAAATTCACAGCATACAGAAAGACCATCCCAAAGTACCATCACACCCACTTTTAGAGGAAATGCTCTCAGTTATTCTTCATTTAATATATTGTTGGCTATAGATTTGTTGTATATAGCCTATATTGAGGTATGTTCCATCTATTCACAGATGGAGATATATATATATATATATATATATATATATATATATATATATATATATGAGTATTAGTAGGAACTGCCTTTTCAATGATTCATAACTAGAAGATTTTAAGTACTTAAAGGAGTATTATGAGAAAAGAGAACTTTAAATTTAGGGTTTATTTTTTAAAATGAAATCTTCTGCAAATTACAGTTCTTAGTATAATCTTCCACTCAAGATTGATGATTGTACAAGATGTTCTTGTAAAACAATCTAGGTCCTTGAATGGAGTAACGTATTTAACTCAGAATGATTAAAGAAAGATTGCTATCACAGTTATTACAAAATAAAAAGATAAATCAAAAGCAAACCACATTTTTCTTTTGCTTATTTGGATACACACAGGTTTTGTTGTTTGTTTTAATAGTTTATAGAAAATAGGTTCGTCATTCATATAGTACATCCCAATGGCAACTTTTCTTCCCTCCACTTTTCCCAGCTCCCCTCAACCTCCCCTCTCCCTGAGATCCATTCTCCCTCTGTTTCCTTTCAGAAAAGAGCAAGCCTCCATGAGACAACAACCAAAAAACGACTAAACACAATACAAGAGGCTGTAGAAGACAACACAATAGGAGGAAAAGAGTTCCAAGAGGAGGCAAAAGAGTCACACACAGAGCTGCTTCCACTGTAAGGGGTCCCACAAGACTGCTGAGCTAAAAGCCACAACATATACCCAGAGGACCTGACACAAACCCATGCAGGCCAGGTCTCTGTGAGCTCAAGTGAGCCCTGCTCAGTTGCTTCAGGGAGCCCTGTTCTCCTGGTGTCCTCCCCTCTCACTCCTATAATCCTTCCTTTCCCTTTTCCTTGTGGTTCCTCAAGCTATGAGGGGAGGGACCCAATGGAGACTTCCAATTTAGATGCTCTCTCTGCATAATGTCTGGTTTAACCAATCTAAATATCTTTTAGTACATGGAATTCTTTAGGTTTATTGATGATTGATTAAATAACTAAATAGGAATAATTATACTTTATGCCTCAGTATATTGCTGCAAATGCATATCAGTTTATTTTTTGAAGGTTGTATTTTCATCCTTCCAGGAAATCCTTTGAATCCTTTAAATCACTGAAATATGTTCAATGATATTTGATAAGCTATTTAAGATACCTATATTTGAAATTAAGCAAATAAATTATTTTTAAAAAGCCATCATATCAAATAACAAGATATTTTTAAATACTGCTAGATTTCTTTAATTCCCAGATAGAAAATTCTGAATTTTTATAAGTTACATGTGTGTCTTCATTATTTAAATATTAAATCATATATTTAGGATTGTGGTGAAATAAAATCAGTGGCTACTAGACACAGACCGCTGAGAGCTATGAAAGCACAATGAAAATGTATGTTGCTGAACAGTGTATTCAAATTAAAGTCAGTCTGATTAAAGACCAAACCTCTAGTGGTATTTACTTCCCCAGCTCATATATATATTTCCCAGATTGCTTTGGAGATGAATAAATACACCTATACAATTCAATAAACATAAATTTAGGTTGATATTTCATTAATTTATTGAGTGAAAAACAGAATTATAACCGATACAGGCAATAGTTTTTCTTGTTCTAAGGGAACAAGGTAGACAAATATCAATTTTATGCTTGCAATAAACATGTAATTCATGAGATAAAAGGGAAAAGAAAGACGTTCTATACACTTTGTAGTACAAAATTACATTTTTAAAAATTCATTTGAAAGAGGAAAGTTTCCAAAATGCAATAAGTTAGTGAAACGAGATGTAAATTGCTGGAAACTCCACCATGGGCTAAACTTCAAATGATTATCACAGGGTATCCTTCTTAAACTTGTCCAAGTCACAGGAAGCTGCAACATATGCTTTTATGAATTGTTAATGATTATTATATTAGGAGGACATTGTTTTCAAGAAAATTTTATAAGACAAATATAAAATCATTTTAGCCTTGAATAGCGTAATGAAACCTTGACTTGGAGCCTGAGATGAATTCTCTGTGCTACCAAACAAAGGAGAGGATAGAACTTCTGAGAATCCATGGAAAATGCGAAGTTTGTTTGATGGTTGTTCTCTTATTTTGACCTCAGGGACAGGGTTTCCCTAAGTAAGCTGGCCAGTGAGACTAGCACTGTACATGCCTTCTGGGTTTGGATAACATACACTGCCTCAAAAGAACGAGGCAGAGTGCAATGGAAGCAGATTTGAAATCAGCTTTTATAAGATGGCCAGCATTACTCTGGGCCTCAATTATGCTTACACCCACACGCACTTGTGCAGCCACATACATACTACACCCACATACACAAGAACATGCATACAAATATTCAGGTATACTACACTCACACAAACACATTAGAAGAAAAAGAAAAGGCTTGACTTGGGGATATAAATATAATGAAATATATTCAAAATTCCACCAAAGTTAGTATTAAAAATCATCAGAGGCAAATGATATCATTAAATATAAAGCCAATGAAAAACTTAGAATATGAGGTATCAAAACATTTCATATGAAAACACACAGACACACACACACAGACACATACACACAGACACACACACACACACACACACACACAC
>CABHPR010145277.1:0-40221 GCA_902168415.1 Peromyscus melanophrys
GTGTTTGTACTTTCTACCTCACTCTCCTCCCATTCTACACAAGGATTAAATTATGAGTATGAACACAATAAATTAGTCAGAAAACATTATAGATCTTAAAGTCACACTGTCATAATCTGAAATATTATGAGTTGTATTTTACTTTTATAAATTAAAGTGTCATTGACATTAAAGATTTTTGGATAAATTATCCTAATAAGTAAAAATGGTAATAAAAAGACAAAATGTGAAAATGATCTGCTATAATCTAGCAAAAAATGTAATAATGGAAAAATGAATAGCAGAGTAAGCCTGAAACGAAAGTAAAAATTGGAAAGGAGAGAGTAGCATTGGTGGCTATTCTACAAACTGCTATCTAATGAGAGGATGGCCTGCTTCACTCTCCATGGAGTGAAGAGGTACAAGAAGAAACACAGGCCATGGATGTTCTTACCAGTGAAACAACGATTACACTAAAATTCAAACTGAACTAATTAGGCACATGTAGGCATGAAATAACCTAGTCAAACAACGGGAGTAGTTGACAGTACAGTTATCTCCAAATACTTCCCTGTAATCACATTGCTGGCAAGAGTTTTATGGATTCTTGAGGTCTAACATCAGAAAGTTTCTTATAAAATCTCCAAGTGTGAAAGTAAATTAATGGAATTCTAAAATCAAACAAAAATACAACTGACTTGCTCTTTTTAGAGATGGATTGGCAGGAGATTGAACAGCTTCAAATTGCAGACCTATACCATCATGCTTCCCTAGCTAGACTAGCTTCATTCTTTACAGTAGAGATAAGCTTGCAAAAGGAGCAAATGCCAATAAAAACTCAAGTTGGAAACAAACAATATATCATCGATTTACAAAGTCTTTGTAGCTAAGATACTGAAATGCAGAAATTAGTAACTAGGTGTCCAACATTAAATTCAGAACTAAAATGACAAAAGGCAAGTATAATGTCTATCAACCAAACAATGGAAGATTCTTAAATGAAATGAATTGAATTACTATACAATGAAATGTCCTTCAGAACTGAAAGTAGAACAAGAATATTTTTAGGCAAAATTTCATACTGGAAGTAAAAGTACAAAGAGTGTTCTTCAGACAAAATAAAATTATTCCCAGTTGGAGCCTTGAGGATAAAAAAGTGATAAATAGTTGTGAAGTGGTCAAATTGTAACTATGTCTATGTTAAAATATATTGTGAGTTTAAAATAAATACTGGATAAAATTCTATTAGTGCAGCATTATGAAAACAAGAAGATAGTATCAGTTATATGAGATATTGATAATTTGATGGTGGCTAAATTAACATTTTACTAGCCATGTAAGAGTAGACCAACAACTTACTTTTATCAATGTAGTAAAAGAAAAAAATGAAGTTAAGAAACATAATTGTAATGAGAAAAAACAAGAAATAAAGCATGATCTCATATTAAGACAATATTTAAAAATATTATGCATCAAGTTAGGTTAAATGTAAGTTGATTGCAGGTTTACTAGAATATACATCTTACCAATTGAATCTAATAACTGGTACACATGAGTCAGGGGTATTAGGAACATAGACTTGAGGTCAGCTTCTGAAACAATGAAAAGATGTGCCACTTGTTTAAAACTACTAAGCATATCAAATTAGTTAAGATTTAGATGATGGGGTGAATAAAAATTACACAGAACAGGCGTTTGAACAAGTGAAGTTACAGGGAAAAGTGACAGAGCTGCACAAAGAAGATTTCATGGAGATATTGTTGTTTAATTTCATCCCCTTGGATAGCAATATGTTTCCTTTTACATAAGGCAAAACATGTATGATAACTCTGTGAAATCAGTTTAAGGCCCCAGTGTTTTACTTAATCATACACATAAATGGTCATATGGAATTGCACAGAAGTCAGTAGAGATAGCTTAGGAAAGTACTTTATGTCACCCATCTAAATTCAGATTGGGGGACACAGACAATATGATGCATGAATATTATAATTTTGAAGCTCCAACGAAGATAAAATAAAGGTTCTGAGACTGTGGGTTAGGCTGCATATATTCAATATGACCCTCTATCCTTATAGGTTCTGTTTCTCTAGACTACTCTGTCTAACACTCTTCTCTTTTGAGGTCTCAAATACAGAAACATAATGTTCCTGTGTTAAGTGTGAAAATAAGAAAATTACAACTTGATAGGAGGCATTGTCCATTTTTAGCTCAAAGCATGAATATCAGTAGGAATTTATTCTTTTGTGAATTCTAATGAAGATTCTTAATAAACCATTAATCTAGTTACATGGAAATCTGAGGGATAAAAGGTAGAATAGTAAAAATATAGAGTATGGCTTTTATAACAAGGAAGCATTGTAATAACCATTGCCACAACATGCAACAAACTGTGAGAATTGTCAATGGCATGAATTCACAGCATTTCTAGTTACCTTGAATACCATCTGACAGAGGTGATACTTAGCCACTGTTTAACTGTACCAGTTCTAATGACTTTAAACATACCACCATAAAAATCTTTTTCCTTTCATTCATATATGACAGATATTAGCTTGACAAATTTTGTGAATTCCATCTTCCACAATCTAAGAAAGTTATGTTTAAAGACATTGCAATAGCAAAATATGAATCCTTATTATTTTAAATATCCATACATAGTATTTTATTTACTTTACTACTATTGTTCAACCTAATAAACAAGACTCAGGGAATGGCATAAGTAAAAATCACATGGACTTTGAGTTTAGCTGGAAGGAATTGGGGAATATTAATTTAAAAATACCAAATGAGATACCTGAAGGAATTCAGGTTACTGCATCTTCCAGAGAAGAAAACTGAGAATGAAAACATGATATAAAAAGAGAATGGAATAAGGAAAATAAAGCAAAAGATCAAACAATTACAGTAACATACAGTAATGATCAATTCTGTGATGTGCTATATAGACAATGCCATCGATGCATAAATATATCTCTTATTGAGAACACCGTGTATTTTCTCCTAAGATGTTTGGCTAGAATTGTATCTGCAATGACTTGCATTTGCATTGGAAATGTTTAGCTGATCACTATTCTCACACATCTTTTCCCTGATTAATATGACCAAAGAAGTGAGACCTTAAATGTCAACAACGTAAATGATAGACTAAATGGCAGAAGATTAGAATAAGATACTTCAATTCCAAGTAAAATATGGACTTGAAATAATATGGAAAGTAGTTTGATCAGACTGCTCTTATCTTAATGGAACTGCCAGAATCCAGTTTCCTCACACTGTTTAAGACAGAGCAATTAGGAAATGCAAAAATGTTCAATAAGTTAGATAAAGAAGTGACAGTTTAGATCTATGATAAACACATTTCGGAAGAGTGGCTTTCAGAGTTAAGGACCCTGAAATCGGACAGATTGGTTCCATGAACACTTAACGTAAGCATTTACTGCCAATGAGTTTCTCTTGGGGATGAAGGTGTCATGTCTGAGGATGTATTCCTATGTCTGTTTTCCTGTTGAAAGGAGACAGTATTTTAGTGGGTTCTCTTAATTCAGCATGTATCATAGAATCATATGGATAAACTGTGTAAAATGAAAATTGAAGCACAAAGCCATCAATGTTGTTTGCATGTAGATTAAGCAGGTGGTAGGTTCTCACACTGAGATGAGCAGGGTTGCAGATAGTTTTCAAAGAAACAGGTACAGGAGGGTAAAACATCAAAGGGCAGAAAATAAGAAACTGACTGGGAGGAAGAAAAACCTCTAATTGCTACTAGACCATGAATTATAGGAAACTTTCCATTTTATAACACATAACAGAGAAATAATTTCCATCTATATATTGAGATTTTTAACCATCTTGTAAATGAGTATCAATTTAATAAGATACCACACTGTTTTGTTTTGTTTTTCTTCGCCCCCACCCTTTGGTTTTTGGAGACAGTTTCAAGTAGTTTTGGTGCCTGTCTTGGATCTCGCTCTTTAGACCTGGCTGACCTTGAACTCACAGAGATCCACCTGTCTCTGCCTACCAAGTGCTGGGATAAAAGGTATGTCCCACCGCTGCCCAGGAGATACCCCACTATTAATGCCATAGATTATTTTAGATTGACTATATGTGAAATGTAAAATTTATTAGAATTACATTTAATAATAATATATTCCTTGTATTTCTTATATTTAAACTAATTCAATGTAAACATTAATATACATTATGGTTTTTACCTTAGTCATTGTAGATACTGTCCTATGGCATTCAATATCAATAATAGGTTCCATATTTCTTTTACTTAAGGAGGTGGGCCTGAGCATTCTTTGCTATATATTTTTAGTAGAACTTACACTTCAAAATCTGGTTAACATTCACTTAAATACTATGCATGTCTATGGCCAATGCATGTAGACTCTTGGATAACTTTTTTGTTGAATACATACACACACACACACACACACACACACACACACACACATTTACATACATACATGTCCCTGATTATCATCTAATTTATTTAAAATTTCACTTAACATTGATTAATGAATCATTATTTTCTGTCTAAGATATAATCTGGCACGACTTTTCAATTATGAATATGGAGTAAAATGAGTATTAATTAGAATAACAATTTATTGCTTATGTGTTATCCTTTGCACAGTTTATGTTAATTATTAGACTTATTATTTGTATGGAAAGGATTTTTTGTATTTACAAAAAGTGTTGTGGTTGTTTATTGTAGTGAAACTGGATAAACATAAAATCAAACTAATAAGCATTCCTGTAAGAGCAAGAGACCATGCTTTATTTTTGTTTCTTTATTTTGTAATAAAAAAATTTAGAGACTATGTTCTGATCACAGTTTTCCCTTCAACAACTCTTCCAAGATCATTCCCACCTCCCCAGCTATCCAACACCAAGTCTTTTCTCTTTCTTTTTGAATGCAAACTAGCAAACAAACAATAAGAACAACAAAACATAAATAGCAAAAGTAGAAAAAGAAAAAAACACAAGAAACACACACACACACACACACACACACACACACACACACACACACACACAAAACAAACCCCATAAAGTCACAAAATTGGAAACTATAGTGTACAAGCAAAAAATCACTAAGAAAAAATGTCCAAACAAAGCAATATGAGAGAAAATGTACACAGAAGTATCATTGGGTTCATTTTGTGTTGGCTATCCACTGCTGGTCATAGGCCTCTCTTAACTATAGTTTATATATCCAGTGACACTCTATTGGAAAAATATCAGAATTTTCCCTGGGGCCTGCCCTGAAAAAATTCTTCCCAGAGTCTTGAGGAAGATGCTACTTCCAGCATGGTGTTATCTGAGGGAAAGGAATCTATATATACCAGGCTCTTCTGTCTGTTTACTTTATTTATCTAAGACAAAATTCTATCTATACAGCTTCAGTTCCATCGTGACATTTAATTCCTCTCTGTCCCTTCTTTTTCTGTCCCCTCAGAGCCCTACTAATAGTTAAGCTCTTTTGCTTTTGATCTCATCTTCATCCCTGTTCCTTCGTCCTATATCTTTCTTCCTCTTCTCCTCTCCTGACTTGATTCAAATCTACCTATAGTCTGCAGAACTCTTCCTTGCTTCTCACTCATCTTCCTAAACCACTCTGCCTTATCATCTACATAAACTCTGCCTTGTTCTCTTCTCTCTGGCCATGTGACTCTGGCCCAACCAGGAATCCTGCCCCACCCTTCACTCCACCTGGATGTGCAAAAATCTCCTTTGTTCTGAGTCAATTGCTCTGGAAAGCCGGTTTCCCTGTCTGGGGAAGGATGGTTGGAGCCTCATTTGCACAAGAAACAAAGATATGCATCCATGGTCTGCCTGTTTCCTAGGCCCTGCAGGGGTGTTACCTAGTAGATCAGCAGTAGGTCCGAAAAGTTTATGCTTTTGTTGTATGGCCTAGTAGTATATGAGTGCACAAAAATTTCATAGCAAGAAACAGCTGAATATTAAAAGCTAAATAACATCAAATATTCCTTGATAAGTGGCTTCCCTTAAGAAAAGATACCTTGATCTTTCTAGGTATTGCTTTATTATATACAGCTGAGTCTCTATAATATATTCTTGAGGCTTGCAGCAGAAAAAAAATAACATTTCCTTGGCAAGTAGTGTCTTGCTTAGGGATGATAGCCTGTGTCCACTTCTCCTTCCAGTGCATGAATCCTGTCTGCACTGGGTCCTCTGTGTATATTATGGCTTGCAGTTTAGTGTTTCTAAGGGATTTCTGAGTGTGTGAACAAGTGAGTCTCTGATTCTTGTACCTCCTCTTGGGCTCTTTTCCTTCTGTTTGTTTTATCCAATTCTGATGGGTTTTTATTTTATCTTATTATATTATATTTCTTATATTATATTCCTTTACAAGTCTATTTGTTTTCTAATGACAAACAGAATGAGAGTTGATCCAGATTGGTAGGTAAGTGGGGAGGAACGGGAAGGAATTGAAGGAGGGTAACCATAATCAGAATAAATCATATAATAATTGATTTTCAATAAAAAGAAAAACTGTAATGTCCTGTGCATGCAGACACAGTCTCTGTGAGTTCATATATTCATCAGTTCTGTTGTGTTTGCAGGACTTTGTTTCCTTATGCCATCCATATCCTCTGGGTCTTACAATCTTTCTGTCTCCTCGTCAGCTTAGATCCCTGGCCCCTGAGGGTAAATGTCTCATGACATCCTATTAAGGACTGAATAGAAAATATATTTTCATTTTTAGCACTTGCAAAATGATCTTTGCCACATACTTTTTCTGAGACACAATCCACTTCTAAGCAGAGCATCTTGCTCAGTGTCAGGCTTGGAAAAGCAGTTCTTCATAAGCCAGAAGTCAGGTCCACTGCTTGCAGGTGATTCTAATTTTTAAAATACCCGGCTAACACTTTTCTATCTGGCCCTTGAGAGTGAGTCTTCCACTGGTAGTCTTACCTCTGTGCTATCATTAAATTTGGAGTTTTCCTCACTTCATTTATTATTTATTTATTTATTTATTTATTTATTTATTTATTTATCTATTTATCTATTTATCTATCTATCTATCTATCTATCTATCTATCTATCTATCTATCTATTTATTTGTGTTGGGAGGGCACAGTGTCACAACACTTGTATGCAGGACAAATGAAAACTTTTGGGAATCACTACTTTCTTTCTTATATTTGAGTCCCAGGAATTGAACTCAGGTAATTAGGCTTAATGGCAAGTGCCTTAATCTGCTGTGCCTTCTCCTAAATCCATACTATGACATTTCCCATCTGTTTTATTAACTATCTTGCTGAAGTCATGTAACAGGATCAAATGTTGATGTTTTTACCTTCAGTATGATCCTACCTCACACCTCCTTCAAATGAATGCACAGCTATTGTGATAACTTTGTCATCACTGTATCTCAAAACACTTTACCAAACACTCAGAATAAAGAACAGCATACAATGTGGAAGATACTTGAGCTCAGACAGCAATACCATTATAAACAGCAATACCTTTAAACAGATAATATGTTTAAGAGGTCAAGAACTAGAAAGAGGCAGCCGATTTCTGATCCTAGCAAGAGAGTCCATTACCATATCGTCAGGAGGTAAAAAGGAAGAGCAAGAGCTGAGATTTCACTGAGATCTTCAAGAGCTCAGCTACAATTACGAAGAAATGCCCCTCATTCCTATTTTTAGAATTTCTCCTGTCGTCAAATATCATCAAGCCAAGAATTAAATGCTTAACACATAGACTTTGGGCAGACATTCTAGATTCAACTATAGCAAAATGATATCATGTCATGATTTTATAACTGATTCATTATTAATACTTTGTAGGTTCTGTCATTCTGTATTTGGCTAAGTAACGACTTCAGAAAACAATCTGCAGATATTATTTTCACTTCTTTGTGGAAAATAAGACTCATTAGTAGTCAATCAAACATATAATGCATGGTATGGTGGATTATAGGACTCATATTACTGAGAGTAAATTGTAGTTTAATCTTGTGATAGCCTGTTCCAATTACAGATCCCAGAAGAGGAAGTTAAAGACAAAGTCTCTGAGAATGTAAGAGAGTTAAAAAGTTCACATGCACTAACCATCTCTGACATACTTTTGTAGATTTTGATGCAATAATCACCAGATATTTTCTTCATTAATTAATCATGATAATACATAATACATAACGTCTTATTGTGCATAGGTTAGTATTCCTTGAAAACACATGCAGTTTGTGCCAAGAACATGATGCTTTGAAAAATTGGTCCAGATTTGCAAATATGATATATTTGTCCTCCTTCAAATTAAGAATCTCATTCATGATATTCTGTGCTTGCATGTATCCTAGCTGGTATATGGTAGTGTCTTATTATGATTTTCATTATCATTCTCTTGCTAACTAGTGTAGCTGGACATGGTTTCAAAAATCTGTTGGCCTATTATACATATCCTTTGAAGAGAAGTGTACTCATGTATATTAGTCCTTTTACTTGTTTTTAAGTGATAAAGGTTGAACACAGGCTTTCATATATGCCAGCAAGCAAGCATTCTTCCAATCATCTACATTTCAGTTTTCTTTTTAATTTTGTTTTTGTTTTTGTTTTTGTTTTATGTTTTGAGACATGGTTTTTCTGTGTAATAGTCCTGGTTATCCTGGAACTAACTTTGTAGACTAGGCTGGCCTCAAACTCACAGAAATCCACTTGCCTCTGCCTCAAAAGTGCTGAGATTAAAGGCATGTGCTACCAGGCCTGGCTTCTTTTTATTTTTTTATTTTGAAACAAGATCTTACTAAGTTGTGCATACTGGCCTTGAACTTGAGATCCTCCAGATTCAGTTCTCTAAGTAGCTGGAATTATAAGCTTGCAGTACCAGGCTGAGATCCTTTCACATTTTTAAAATATTAATATTTAACATGCTGCTGTTGGGTTCTTCATGACACTTGCATATTTTAGATATCAATCTATTATCAAGTGTATGATGTGGAAATGGTTTGTTCATTTCCATTTACTGTGTCTTCTTTCTATTGATTTTTCTTTTGCTTTTATGACTTTTCATTCTGGTGTATTCCAATTTGTTTGTTTTTCCTTTATTGTCTATTCTTTCAAGGATATTTCACAAGCATAGCTTTGGAGAACAAAGACACAGAGTTTGTCAGGCATGCTTTCATGTAATGGTTTGAGAGTTCCGAGTCTTAGGTTCTTGTATCCAAACCGCTTATTACAGCTATTTTGGAAAACAGTGTAAATGATATCAAGTGCTATTGACCCTGTAGAGAAAAGGAACCGGGCGGTAGTGGCACAAGCCTTTAATCCCAGCACTCGGTAGGCAGAGGCAGGCGGATCTTTGTGAGTTCAAGGCCAGCCTGGTCTAGAGAGCAAGATCCAGGAAAGGCACAAAGCTACACAGAGAAACCCTGTCTCGAAAAGAGAGAGAGAGAGAGAGAGAGAGAGAGAGAGAGAGAGAGAGAAAAGGAAACACTTGCATATTGCTGGCAGGGTTATAATTGTGGAAAAGACAACAGAGATTTCTCAGAGATTTCAGAATAGAAAGAGCACATGATTCAGCACTTCCTAATGTTAGCCATCCTTCTGATGGAAACTGGATTCATACCTCAGAGATAAATGTGAACTACATTGCTTAGGGAGTTGATAATTGCAATAATTAGATATGAAGTCCACTTAGATATTCATCAATGACTGAATGAAGGCTAATGTTGATGGAGCTGTATATATGTGTATGTGTGTGTATATCTGTGTTTCTGTGTGTGGAGTGAGTGCTTGTTTATACTGGCATTTATGATAAATTGTTGAACTTTGGGGTGACTATGGTAAATGAATTAAGCAGTTTCAAAAGACAAAATCTGGCAGATCTTACTTCTGTGTAGATTCAGATATTCATATTCTTTAAATAAAACTGAGTGATGGTCACTGCATCATGGAATAGGCGTAATTGTAAGTATGTTCATCACTGGATACAAAATTTCAGGTACAATAGAAGATTTATTTCATGAGAAATATTATGTATCGTGATGACAATGGCTAATAATAACACCACATATTTGAATTTGAACATTGCTGACATTAATTTAAAATTTCTCACAAATTAAATGGTAGATATTCCAGGTAATATATGTTTTGATTATTCTCATTAGATCATTCTTTTATACAGAACTACATGAGACATTATACTGTAAAACATAGAAATAGCAATACAACAAAAAACAAATCATGTTTGCCAATGATATGTAGCACACAGAGCTGTGGTCTATTGGGGTTATATTGCATAAATAATGTCACAGCTAATGTAATTTTTATAACTATATGGTACTTATGATGTGTACATTGCTGTATTTCTTGAAAATTATTCCCATCATTAAGAAATACATGAATATATAAATTAATTTATATAAATTTTAAAGTATAAATACTACTGATACAGGCATTCATCTTGATTTAAGATTAAATAATTATGAATAATGTTTTTTGTTGAATAGAAATGTAAACATTAGGTGATCACATCTATATCCTACAAGGTATTAAGAATCTTTAAAATTATTCACTTGTATTTGGATAAAAATGAATCATTTGATTTTAAGTATAATGTCACAGAAGATCTGATGCTTCACCAAGCCTTGATATAATATATACAGCACATCGGGCCATGATATTTTTAAATTGCTTTAAAATGCAAACTATTTTGTACTTTTTGATGTATTTCTTTCAGATCTTGAGTGTCTGGTCAGTGCAATATTCTGTTCAAAGTAAGAGGCTTTCAAAACCCAGCACTATCTTTCTGACAAGAAAGATAACCTTTCTCTCCTCTTAAACAGTTATTCACAATTATTTGATATCATTTATCTGCTATCCACAGTGTTCCGACAGCTCTGGCATTTTGCCGTGTGCACTGCACTTTTCACTAAGACGGTATGTGAGTCGGCTTTCCCTAACTCTGATGCTTAAAGGTACTGAAAACTATTATATCCAGTGAAATATGTCAGAATACACTGCAAATTACTTTGACTGATCAACTTATATTGAATAAATGAAGAATTACCAATGAATCAATAACATAATAATATTTAATATTTATTTAAATTGATAGATTTTATTTATTAAAATATTAATAATTTCTGATAAATGTTTTCTAATTAGAATATATTCACTTTTTAGAAAAATTCCAAAATTTTAATTTAAACTACTTTAAAATAAGATGAATTTAGTTGTTTCCTTTACATGTGTGCTATAGGCTATATAAACTGTGATAGATATATATGTGTGTGTGTGTATATATATATATATATATATATATATACACACATATGCATTTAATACAATCAACTTCAAAGTGTTAAAATGCCTGCAAACAATTTTTGACTTTTAAATAGTTTAAAAATATGTTTATAATTTCTTCTACATGACTTATTTAATAATTTGAGTTTCATTTTTGTTTCATATTATAGAATTGCTAGTTTTAAATTAATTTTGAATAATCTTAAGAATCGTTATGGTGGTTTGGAAGAAAATGGCCTCCAAAGAGAGTGGCACTGTTAAGTGGTGTGGCCTTGTTGGAGGAAGTGTGTCACTGTGGGAGTGGGCTTTGAAGTCTCCTTGGCTCAAGCTTCCCTCAGTGTGACTGTCAGTGGACTTCTGTTGCCTACAAGATGCAGCACAATCAGCTCCAGCACCATGTCAGCCTGCATGCCACCATACTCTCTGTCATAATGACAATGGAGTGAACCTCTGCAACTGTAAGTGAGCCGCTCCAATTACGTGCTTTCTTTGTAAGAGTTGCTGTGGTCATGGTGTTCTCTTCACAGCAATAAAAATCATAACTAAGACAATCGTATTTGCTTATGAGAGTAATGCTTTTCCTAACATTGCATTCTGGGTTTCTGGGAGACAGAAGCAATTCCTTTCCTAACACTGCATTCTGAGTCTCTTGGGGGAGAGGCAGCCACAAACATAAATCTTGCCTTTGATTTTGTTAATGATCCCACCAGTCTGGTCATAGAAGAAGTACATTTAGAAAAGTAAGACTTTAGGAAAGTTACTAAAGCTTGTAATCTAATATGGAACTTCCATTATTAAAAAAAAGAAAAAAAAAAGAAAAAAAAAAGGTAAACATATTAGGCTGCCCCAATCCTCACAGACTATAACAAAACAGGAGGTTATAAGAATATAAGAGTCAGTTATTTAGGAAGACCAGACTGAATCAGTGTCTTCTGAACATATCAGGACCAGTGCACTCATGAATTCACAGCATCTGTTGTTGCCTGTCCAAGACCTGCACCAAGTCAAGCCAAACAATATCTAAGCAGGGCTTGTGAATGAGCTTTCAGGGCCCTACCCTAACAGAGGGGGTGTTGACAGTTGATGACTTCAGGGGAGGTAGTTTAGTTTGCTTAAGGGTTTGACCTCTGGAAGGTTGACATCAGTCCTATAAATGGCCCTGAATCCAAGAATATATGATCAGAACAAATTTGACTGCATGGATTATTATAAAGAATAACTGGAATTTGGGATGAGTTACAAATGTAAAGCATGTATCTGGAAGAACTGGAGGAGGAGTAGCCTATGAATACAATGAAAATGCATTGTATGAAATTATCAAAGGAATAATAAATATACTACTTTAAAAGATATTCACAAGAAGTCTATAATATTTGTGTAACACAGTCGCAATACATCAATAGATTTTAAGAGAAGTTATAGTTTGTTTAATGTGCTAATGGAATACTTGAAACACCCTTGCTTTGGTGTCTTTATCTCTTACAGTGTGGTGCTTAGATGCAGTGCTGACATTCACAAAATGCCTGAATTATCTGCTTGAAACTTTATGGACAGCAGTTTGTAAATTTTCAAAGCCCAGACAATGTGCTTATTATTAAGTAACCATCAAAATATGTTCAAAGAAATGTTCCTTTTCTACATGGTTCATCCTAATGTTCTCTTTGACTGTATGCTAGCCTAGATTTCCAGGCTAAACACCTAGATATTCTGCTACATAGTACATGCGTCATATGAAACACCATTTTACTCATGTATCTAGACATAAACAAGCATAGAATTGGTAGAATGAAATGACTATGGAAATGAGAAATTTTCAATGATATAATTTTTATGGGACAAGTCTCTAATAAGTGGCTCACTGTTGACCAAAACTATCATACTGTCACTACAGATGCACACACACATACACACACACACACACACAAGTGTATGTTTGTGAGTAGTTACTTATATGTATGTGTGTGTGTGAATTTTAATTCAAGGTGAGTCTACAAGGAAGAATGCTAAAATGGCATCCCCTTCCTATGGACACAACTGAATTGTGAGTAAGCGTAGCATCTGTGGATGGTTTCTTGCATTGTCTGGTGCAGTTTGCTTCATTAAAAGATAATTTTAAGAATTATCTTTTGGAACACAAGATATTTTTAATCCAATTGATTAATTTTTAAGATTCTTTCTATAAAATGTATAAAAAGCATTCTATTATTTATAGTGTATACTTTCCAAATTCATATATATTAATAACATCTAATTTGTATTCCTATGAGGGCAAAAATAAACTAAAATTGTAATTTACAACTATATTATTTATGTAATTTCTATTACATTTAAAAAGTAATGAATAATTATATGATATCCATATAATTTCTTTGAAATTTATGTGGTGATTATATGATCAAGCTATTACAAAAGCCATGGCAAATTTCATTACAAAATTTATATTTTCATATATAATTTAGATATACCCTCAGAATGTTAATGGAGATGTTTTAATTAACAAATTTTGTTATGTAAGTTATGCTAGATTCATTATAAAAGAAAAATATATTTGTTTAATATACACATATATTATATATACATACATTAAACAAAAATAAACATTGGTTAAACTTACTTGATTTATGCTTCTGTCTAAAATTTCTTACTGGGAATTTATGTCTGGTTCCCTCACTAAATACTGCTAGTCTGACAGCTGCCCAAGCTTCGTTCTCATGCTTGTTGTGATATACAACATCGTTCAGTACCTCTTACTAGCACAATTGATGAGACTGTGGTCCAAGATTTGTTGGAAGTTTTTAGGATGTAAGATAGATGGGCTAGACAAATCTACCCATTCTATTACCTTAGTACATTCTTTTCTGTCAGTTGAAGTCATCACATTTTCTAAGAGGCTGGCTTTTTTCATAAAAAAATATGAACACTGATCTGACAAGGCACAGACATTCCTGAGATGGTAGACTTTCTGCTTCAGGAACACAGGTGGATTTTATTAAATTTTTATTCTCTTCATTGTTAAGATAAATATCAATCTAATTTTAACAAGCTTTATTTTTATATCTAAGGGCTTACTTTGAGACATGATAGGTAATATGTTATGTATTTAATAAGTAAGTGTGCATGTGTGCACACACATGTACAAATATGATGTTATAGCAATTGTATCCACTTTATTGTCTCTCTTCAATGAGGCTGGCCTGACTAATAATGTTCATAACTCTAGACACAAAACTTCTGAGGTTCTTATTTTTCCTCCGTTGTCCTAATTTCAAAAGTTTTTTAATATTAACCTAAAATATTAGATTATGACATATAATGATAAAAATCTAATTTTGTACCTTTGCTTAATAAAGTTTGCATTTGAAAGTAAACACATTGTACTTTTACTTCTTTAACAAAATTTACATATTTTTACTTCTTTAACAAAAATATCTCCTTTGTTGAATTTCCAACTCATTTGCTTTAAGCTTTGATCCTACCATTTCCTGTTTCTTTTGGCATTTTGGTGTTCTTTCCCGTGGTGTTACTTCTTGAATTACATCTCTTGTGTTCTTCTCCATGAAGTCTAACCCAATAGTATAGGCTTGCCAATGAGCCTCACATTTCCCACATTCTCAAGTCTATTCTATATTAGTAATCTATATAGAAAAGAATGCTGTAGGTGCTGAGGTAATGAGTGGGAGTAATGGGTAACGAGTGGGAGTGTTTTCTCTGAAAATATGAGCACATGAATTTGAATTCCTAGCACACATGTTTAAAAAAAACAGTTATGGCTGAACATGCCTATAACATGAGCATTGGGAGGTGGAGACAAGCTGATTCCTGCAGATCACTGCTAGCTTGTTTAGCTGAAATGCAAGCTTCCAACTTTTTGAGAGACTTCTTTTTGGTAATATGAAAGAAAGCTTGGGAGGAGGACACTCTGTTCTGTGCTAGCACATGCATGGGAGCACATACGTATTAACTGGACAAAAGACACACACTCTTGTTTTATGATTTTTTTTTTGGGGGGGGTTTCAAGACAGGGTTTTTCTGTAGCTCTGGAGCCTGTCCTGGAACTTGCTCTGTACACCAGGCTGGCCTCAAACTCACAGATACACCTGTCTCTGCCTCCAGAGTGCTGGGAGTAAAGGCATGCACCACCATCACCTGGTTGTTTTATTAATTTTTGATTGAGCTAGCATAAACAAAAAGTAAAAGTTATCTTTATTATCATTATCATTTGATCACCAGAGTTCTGTTGCTAACAACTTACTCTCCATGATTTTAGAAATCCATTAATTTTTAAAGAATTAAAAGGAAAAGTTCTTTCTCATCAGACTTTTTTACGTGCTCCAAGACATTTCTCAAGCCTTGCTCAAGCTGCTGTGACTTTTTTTCTGTGCAGATTCTTTGTGTGTGACACATCCTACATGCTGGATTCCAAATGAACATCACTGATGATACTTCATGATCTTAGGATTTGTCAATGAAGTTAGATCACAAAGATGCAACATGGTTGCTTAAAATGTGGATTTTTTTTCCATGAGTGCATAAACATAGAGTTTCTAACAGTATGTATGGCTCATCAATTATAATTATTTAGATCCGTTTATTATAATAATTTCACATTCATCATCATATGTGTCCTTAATTTAATACATAAATATATCTTGCTTTAGGTTTTATCCTTTTTCCTACAATCCTCTTCCTAACAATGTGGAATCTGAGATCATAAACATTATTGTCACTGTTTTATATGTATATGTAATCTCTGTGTATGTGTGTGTGTGGGTATGTGTGTGTTGCATATGTATGCTAATATCCACATTATAGGCATATGCTAAATAGCATGATCCTTTTAAGCTATTTTTCACTTAACTGAAGGATGAATTTGTTCATGATATATCCTGCTGTTTTTCAACTTCTAAAATTGAGATCTCTGCCAATTTTCACCTTGAAATTTATGCAAATATTCTATAATGTGTCAAAAGCCTTTCCTTCATAGTGGGAGAAACATTCTAAGTTTGATGTTTAAAAACTTAGTTTAAAAAGATATATCCATGCTGGGGATGGAACTTCATAATATATGACTTGTCCAGTAGGCATCCTCCCTGAGCATAAACCTTAAGAATGTAAAAAAAGAAAAAGTTTCCAAACAGTAAAATGTATTCCCAATAGTTCATAGTTTTTATGAAATTTAAATGACTATTTATTGGAGTATGAAAGAACATTACTTTAGAAAATTGTTTCATATTGCATATCAGTTTGGTCATGCTAGTAAAAATAATTGGAAGCAACACATTTTAAAATGCGTGTTCATTTGACTTCTTAAAGAGCACATATTCCAGTTGAGGTATACAAAATAGAAATAATAATGATACCTAAAATAAGATTTGATGTGATAATTAAAACCTGTTTTATTATCTCTTTTATAAAATTTAATGAAGGAAATTATAACTATATTTTTCCTTGTTCCAAATTCCAAAGAAGTAGTTTTGAAAACTAAAAGTGTCAAATAAGGAATAGTAGACTCTGAAAGCTAATATTTGTTTTTTGGCAAATTTGAGGCCCCTCAGTACAGGCATACACACACGCGCGCGCACACACACATACACACACATACACACACACACACACACACACACACACACACACACACACACTCAAAGCAATGAAACAATCACTTCAATTTCAGCTATGGAAAACATTTTACACATTTTTCTTTTTGCTAAAGCTAAAGTCATAAAGATTACATTTTTGAAAAAAAGTGCTTCTGCTTACATTGTAAACAAAACTAAATGTTTTCTGTTGACTATTTAGCATCATTGGTAGGAAAATGGAGAGTTTGGGAGAGTCTGGTAAATAATAAATAGGTGCTAAATCTTGATGATCAAATGCTTGTATTTTTAATTTAAAATGTAATAAATCAATTGTGCATATGAAGTTCATTTGTGGTTTAAAACAGAAAAAGAATCATTTTAATTGAACAATCCAAAGAAATAAAAAACAGGAGTGACTAACTTGGTAGTGTGAATATCCCCACTTAGAGAGGCTATGATGTCTGTCCCTCTGACTTTCAGAATATTAATTGCTTATAAATGTTCATGAATGTATGTATCACATTAATGGGCTGGTTTAAATATGCAAAAGTTACTGGTTATTCAACTACCAGTAATTACGCTCCAGGCTTTTCCTTCTGTACTTCTCCATATTATGTAAACCAGCCAATTTGTTGCCTTATGACTGATTTAGAATTCAGCTTTGAATATAAGAGGAGTAGTTGCTACTATAATTATAATTCAGCATTCACTTATTTTCCAAAACAAGAAGTGTGAGAGATATATTGGAATATTTAGATGCAGCCAGTGATAAGCATGAATATTTATTGGTTTTCCCTGTTTGTATAAATTGTCCAAAATTTGTATTATTATTCATTGAAGTTATTGTATAATTATTGTGACTGTTTAAAGTGTAGATTCAAAAAATACTGCTGCTTCACATTTATTTGAAAAAAAAAAAACCTGAACTTTTGATTATGATATTTGTCACAGTGTTATTTTCATTCTATATATATCAAAAAATTCAAAATTTTTATCATTTAATATATATGTATCCCTTTATGTTTTGATAAAGGTAGCTTTAGAATGAAAAAGTAAGTGTATTTGTATTATTTTCTTTTATATTTCATTCCTATATAATATATAATATAAATCGAAGCAATGAGCTGCTAGGTCCCCCTGTGGCATTATTTTAACTATTTCCCAGTGATAATGCTTACGTTACCTCACTTTTTCTTATCTGATTGCTTAATGTTTCCATGGAGTAATATGATGTATTTTGTTTTTGTTTTTATATGTTTTGTTTCAGTTTCATATATTTATACTTTGGATTTTTTAAAATTCTACCCACAGTAACCCTCTCAGCCGCCTCCCATTAAACCCCTTCTCTCCCACTCCTCTACCTTTTCCTGTCTTTGGTGTGTGATCCACTGTGGTTGATTCAAGTTTCTTGCTAGAGAGTGCGTGGAAGTTGATGTATTAGAACAAGGACAACTTAGGTATTTTATGGAAGGGTGCTCAACTTAAAAAAAAAAAAGAAAGAAAGAAAGAAAATTTCATGCATATATGCAATATACTTTGGTTAACTACATTCCTTATTTAGGCCAGGCGGCAGCCAGGCGGATCTCTGTGCGTTCGAAGTTAGCCTGGTCTACAGAGTGAGATCCAAGACAGGCACCAAAACTACGTGGAGAAGTCCTGTCTTAAAACAACAACAACAACAACAAAATCCCTCACCATGTCACTCCCAAAACAGCCCCAGATTGCTACATGTGGTGATATTTTGTTTGTGTTCTCACAAATAAAGCTTGCCTGGAGATCACCCACACACCTTTAATCCCAGCACTTGGGAGGAGGAAAGAGGAAGTGATATGGCTGGGCAGAGAGAGGAAGTGTTAGGGCAGGGGGACACAGGAGCTAGGCCCTTTCAATCTTAGGATTCCTAGAGGTAAGAAGTCTTCCTCGTGTCAGGCTGCTCTGTTTCTCTGATCTTCAAGCTTTCACCCTGATATCTGACTCCAGGTTTTTATTGTTACGACCAATTAGAATCCGCTCTACAGCTACCTGAGAAGCTGTGGGCCCTTGATGACAGCCTGGAAAGAGAGTCACTTTTCTTTGAGGGGATGGTCATTTGTATGTTCCTCATGACTGCGTGGACTACTCCACATCCTGGAGGCATGCATTGAATTTAAAGGGCTAAAAGTGTTTTAATTGATTAGTTAATAATTATCATGAATTTTAAGTCATTCTTTAGAAAATTGAATTTGAAGAACCACAGCATAAAGTTAGAAAACAATATCTCATCTCCATATTAGAAGAACCATGAGTAACAAAATCTTGCTCCTCTGGAACATTATATTATAGCTTCATGATTGTGAAGATTCCTTCAGTAGGCATCAGAAGACTTGGGGGCCCCTACTGTATTATTCGGGGGTGTATTTGGTGGTTTGCTCTTTTTCTCTTTCTGGCTTTGTGTACCTTTCTGTACTTCTTGGCAAAAGCATGGGAATCCTGGTTTGTTACATGTAGCATTTATTTAGAAGTAAAGGCATGTCATCAAAGAAATTATCTGATTTGGGTTCCTATATTTCCTTTCCCAAAAGAAATAACAAATATTTTAATTAATTTAAACAGTCAGTTCTGAGACTTATATGACAATTTGATCTAGATTATGTAAACCCTGACTCTCTTAACAAAAACTTTTTAGGGAGGATTTTCTACCTATCTATCATCTGAATCCAGATACTACATATGAAGTATCTTTTTTTAATTTCTAATATTTGCCTCAGTGTTTATTAATCAATTAACTATAAATCACAATTGAACATTGCTTATCTGGAATAACTGCAATCAAGAATGACTTGTATTTGGATCAGTCGAGCCTTGGAAATGTGTTATAGACTCATGGTAAGATATGAATATTACAGTGTTTGATAGAAAAACAAATAATTCATGTTTCTTACATATATGAGGACAAAGTAAGAGGCGCCATCTTAAACAGTCTCGTTTGAAATACCGCACTATCTCTGATAAAAAAAACCAACCAAACAAACAAAAAACAAAACAAACAAACAAAAAAAACTAACCAAACTAGAACTTCATGTTCTATTAAGGAATTATATTATATCTCTCATTAAGGAATATGAGAAGTCTAATTTGGGGTCATCCTTGTGCATTCCTGGGAACTTCCCTAGCACCCAGTTTCTCCCTGTCCCCAATGATGTCTCCCTCTATCATAGTATCTCTTTCATTGCTCTCCCACTCTATCCCTGTTCCAACTTGATCATCCCATTCCCTTATGTTGGTGAATACCCTGTCACCATAGAGCCTTCATCCAGTAACTGATGGAAGCAGATGCAGAGATCCAAGGCCAAACACCAGGCTGAGTTCCAGGAGTCCAATCAAAGAGGGAGAAGAGGGATTCTATGAGCAAGGGACATCAAGATGATGATGGGGAAACCTACAGAGACAACCAAACCAAACTAGTGGGAACTCATGAAATTTGACCAACACTTGTGGAGCCTCCATGGGACTGGACTAGGCCCTCTGCATAAGCCAGATGGTTGTGTAGCTTGATCTGCTTAAGGGGCCCCCTAGCAGTATGATCAGGATCCATCCCTGGTGCTTGAGCTGCTGTCCCTATGGTCAGACACTTTGTACAGCCTGAAGGCAGGGGGAGGGGCTTGGACCTGCCTCTACTGAAAGTACTAGGCTCTGCTGACTCCCCATGGGAGGAGGCCTTACCTTCTTGTAGGAAGGAATAGGGGGTGGGGTGGGGGAGGGAAGGCTGGAAGGGAGAGAGGAGGGAAGAGGGGGATCTGTGATTGGTATGTAAAATGAATAAAAAAATTCTTAATAAAAAATAAAAGAAATATGAGAAGAATGAATTTATTTTTTAAAGTTTACATGTGCATGGTATTTTCATATAGTATCAGGAGCATTCCAATTTATGCTCTTAAATCACACACATGTTATTCTGTCATAGAACCTCAGCACCATAATATGTGTAGTCAAGTATGTTGCATAGAGGCTATCATAGACAGGAATGCAGCTCACAAGTACCTGGGCAGAATCATCTTCTTCATGACAGTCTATATCTAATTTCCAACCTCTAGGTGACTCAATTTAGCTAATCCAGCTCTTGTTGAACTTATTATCTGCTACATCTAATTTAAAAAAAAAAGACAAAATGTTCAGTTCATTGTTGCCCAAATTGAAGATACAATTCAAAAGACAACTAAATGATTGCTACTAATTTTTGTAACCATATTTAGGAGTTAGATGGCAACAAATTTCAATCATACATACATAATCTCATAAATGTGCTTTGATCTTCCTACTGGGAAAATGTTGATCGCTAGAATGAGTGTTCATGTAGTCAATATTTAATAATTTAAATAAAAAAAATAAAATAAGACTGCATTTTACTCAATGTTATTATCTGATTGATTATTGGCTCCAAGTGCTTAAGCACCTGAGTTGAGAAAATAATATGAATGTAGGTACCTGCATTGCTTGTCAGATTAAAATTTCTCTTTTATTGAGTTGCAGTTTTGCACTAGTACAGATTGATAAGCTATAACTCCTTTTATATTAATTCATATTGAACAATCTTCCATGATATATAGGTTATACCTCCCAATATATGTCACGAGATTTATCAATTCACCAAAATAGTATTAAATCTCTAACATTTCACCTTGATCTATTGTAGGAATGAATCAATGTGATCCATGAGTGTTCACCACTACCAGTAGCTCTACTATATTTAATATATTTAATAACCAAAGAATCCCCCCTTCTATCTCATTGGCATGGATATGTTTTATCACAGCAGTGAAAAATTAGCTAAATTTATAGTTTTTTGTTTTTAATTTTGCATTACTCAAAGGTTTGGTTATGGCATGCCTAAACCATTGGGATATTTTAAAAATCTGTATTTCTGAATCTTTGTGTTGAACTCATTTCCACATTGACATTGCTCACTATCGGGGACTATGGGGGTCCAGCCCCTCAATAGTCCCCTCCCAGGGTCCAGGGAGAATCTACAACCAGTTGATAATTAATCTTTGATAAAAAGAAATAAATCTGTGTACATGAAACTCCTTAGTTCATACACTTTATTACTCTGTGATAGTTTTCTCTCTACACAGCTTCTATTCTGCTCTCATGTCTAGCTCCTTTCTTGCCTGATTTCTCTCTATATTTATCTACTGTCCCCTCTAGGTTCTATCTTAATTCCTTCATCTAGTTCTGTCCCTTCTAGGTTCTTATCCATCTAGTTCTTTCCCCTATCAGCTCCTCTCCCATCTCCTTCTCTCTCATCTGGCTCTTCCTCATCTCATTCTTTTCCATCTGGCTCTTCCTCATCTCCCATCTTAATTCTGCCTCATCTAGGTCCTTTTCATCTTGTTCTTACCCAGCTAGTACTTTCTCATCTGGCTTTTCCTCATCTTCCATCTCGTTCCTCTAGTACTCTCTTCTAGCCTTTCAATCTAGTTCTTCCCCGTCTCAGTTTGTTCCTCTCAAGTTCTTACCTGTCTAGTTCTTCCATTCTCTTTTCTCTTCTCCATGTTGTTCTCTTTCCTTCTCCAGAAAATACCTGCCTTTTCTTTCCCTGGGCATGTGGTTCCCTCCCTCCTCAGGAATGTTGTTTTACCACTCACCTTGATATGTAAAAACCTCTTTTGTTCTCAAAGTGCTCTGGAGAACCACTAGGCCTCCTCAAGGCCAGGGGATGGTCTGAGCTTCATTAGCACAGGAAACAAAGCTAGGTGTCTCCCTCCAGTTTGTCTCCCAAGCTCAGCAGGGCAGTTATTAACTTAGTAGGTTCAGCAGATCAGGAGAGCTGAACTGTTTACCAATTGGTCTGGGCATGCAAGGATTTTATATCAGAAGACAGCTGAAATATTAAAGGCTGGTTAACACCAAATATTCATAATAAATGGCTTGCCTTTTGACAAACCCTTGGCCAGTCAAAGTTCAGCTTTAATACACAGCTGAATCTCTATGATATATTCTTGTGGCCCTCAAGAGCTCACCACAATTTCTTCTTTGCTAAAGGCATGTAATAAGAGCCTTCCTCCTTACAGTCTATTACATACCTGTTAGAATCTTATTGAATGAGTCACTTCGGCTGTGATTTAAATGTGCGAGGACTCCCCATAGACTCACATGCTAGAAAGCTTAGTCCCCAAATGATGGTGTTGTTTGAGAAGGTTGTAAAACCTTGAATATATGATACCTCCATGGAGGAAATGAGTCACCTGGAACAGCCCTTGTTGAGGCTGTGTACATTGGCCATACTTCCTGTTTATTCCCTGCATCATGAGTAGAGGTACAATGTGAACAGCCAGTCTCTGGCTCCTGTTATCATGACTTCCCAGCCTGATATTATATTTTCCCTGACATAGTGAACTATATCCTGTAACTTTAAGTCGAAATAAATCCCCCCTCCATTATGTCTCATTGGTATGGATATGTTTTATCACAGCAGTGAGAAATTAGCTCAATTTATAGTATTCTGTTTCTATTTTTGCATTGCTCGAAGGTTTGATTAGGGCATGGCTAAACAATTGGGAGTTTTGCAAATCTTTATTTCTGAATCTTTGTATTGCTTTCTTTCCATAAGCTCAAAGGGGGTGTTGATACATCAACTTCTTTGGTGGCTATCAAATATTCAGTCAAAATATTTTACATACAATGATGGAACACTAACAACTCAAGGTGTTCAGAGAAATACAAAAATAAAGATTCTGAGTGATTAACATTAGTTTCTGTGTAGTAACAAATCAATGCAAAGTCTTTGCCATGCAAATCTTATTCGTACCTCAAGACTTCCAAGAGCCAAGAGCTTTTGAGTAGTTTAACTAAGTTATCTGTTTGCCAGGTGCTTGCAGGCTGATCCTCAGATTACAGGTGCTGTCCAAATTGTCTGGAGTAGTGAATGATTTGACAAAAATATACTGCCTTATGTATTGGTTTACATATATACACAAAATATATATGAAATTTATATCCATGTGGAAATCAAAATGTATAATTACAACAACATATTTTTAAATCTGTGTCTGTTATAATTGGCTAATACTCTTATGAAATTATGTTTTTGTCTTATTTTCTCACATTTATCTAGAGTATATAAGATATGAAAACAAAAACAGCAGTTAGTGATTTCTGTCATATCTTTCTGATTATACACTCCACACTGCACTCTTCTCCAGGCTCTGACATATACTTTATTTCAATTCTGAAGTGTGACACATTCCAGCACAGTTTAAAATAGTTATCTTCCAGTTAGAAATGCAGGCAGTGATGGATGCAAGTTGTTTCCCTAGGGACCTTGTTAGAGAACATCACTCATATGTTCAGGGAGCGTTTGAACAAATGGACCTGCTGTTCTACCTAATGCTGTTATAATTCCTTGATACATGGTCACTGCATGTGACAATTGAGACTGTCACTTAGAACATAAGCACATTTCTAAACTCGTTATAAAGGCTGCACATTAATTCTTCTCAGAGAGGTTTTCATAAACAGAAAATTCGTGAGTCTTGACAATCACTAAGTTTAAAATTGCATAGTATAGAGTTGTAGAAATTGAGACAACATCTTGTGTATAAATGCATGCACATTTATTTGATCAGGGCATTACAGAAATCTCTACTTGAGATAAACATAGAAATTTTTGCATTCATTGGTTTTCTACTGAAGGGTTATTTTCTATAGATTGGACTGTGTAAATATAAGAAAGAATCTAATTTTAACTTGTTATCAAAGTACCTCAGATAATTTTAATTTGTTCTTCATGTCCTAAAAGCAAACAATTTGGTTGATTTCTATAAAGAAAAGGATAAAAAGTTTTGAAAACTATCTCCATGATGAAAGTTGTTATTTTTGTGTTCAATACAAAGGTTAACAAAAATCTCAAGATGTTAATAACATATATCATAAGGTTATAGACAAGTCATGCAAATAGATCCAAATAATGAGCAGTTAACTTGATTTAAAAAACAATTCCCTTTTGAAGAAAAGATGTGTCAGAGAAAATTGTTAGACATTTAAAAACACATTTAATATTCAAGGAAAATGGGCTCAGCAGTGAACAGCTCAATCCAGCAAATACATCTGGTGTAGTACAACCACCTGTAACTTCACTTTCAGAGCTTACAGTGCCCTCTTCTGGTCCCCTAGATAGTACATGAATGTGGTATACATATACGCAAGTAGGCATACAACTTGTTTATTTATACTATAAATTAAAATAATATTCAAAAAAGATATATAATATTTTACAAAATGATATTTAATCAATTAAATTTAATACAAAAAGTAATTGTGGTTGGCATTAAAATTTCATTTGTCAAGTTTGGGCAATTCTTGGCTTATAAGAATCTAGCACATTGCCATGAACTGGAGTCAGTGTCTAATACAAACCATGCCTGTGTCCTACCTAGTCACAAGTACTTGTCTCATCATGAATGTATATGCATAATATATGTATATAAATTCACAGCCTAGGGAGAACCAGTAGACTCAATGTAGTCAGAAGTTTTCCTGTGTCCCACCTGTCCCGCAGCTGCTCAGACAAGTGAACACACAGAGACTTATATTACAAATTGTATAGCTTAGTGGCTCAGGCCTCTTGCTAACTAGCTCTTATATCTTAAATTACCCCATTTCTATTAATCTATGTTTTGCCAAGTGTTTCATGGCTTACTGGTCTGCAGACATGCTATTTTTTGGGCAGCAGGCTGGTGTCTCTCTCACTCTGCCTTTCTTCTTCCCATATATCTGCTTGTATTTCCTGCCTACCTCTAAACTGTCTTACCATAGGCCAATACCGCCTTGTTTATCAACTAATTAGAGCAACACATATTCATAGCATACAGAAAGACAATCCACAGCACTTCTCCTTTTTTGAAGCGGTTTCTGGCCTATATGCTGCTGGATGGAGGCATGCACCCACTGCCTCCTAGAGTCAGCAGAGAGCATGGCTCACAGAGCTGGGGATGAGTTATCTCAGCCATGTTGAAAAGCTGAGGTGGGCAGTCAGCAGCCAAGGCTGCAGCTTTTGTCCTAGCCATACCATAGTTTATACCAATAGATTCACAATAAGACAGATTCAGATGGAATAAACCTCTAAACAGTTTACAATGTTTGTAAAAATGTACATAGGCTTGGAAGAGAGAGGAAAATGAATATAGGCAGTTATATAAAGAATTAGATAGTTAAAAAAATAAAGTCTTTAAAGAAACAGTAAAAGTGATATAAAAAATAAGCCAAGTAAAGATGGAAATTACACAGAGAAACTGGATTGTGTTGTCTTTGGGATTTTTAACTGCAGAAAGACACTTGATTGTAAAGGTTGGTGAATTAAACCAATAAATATATTTTAAAAGTGTCTTGACTTCAAAATTTGTGTCTAAGGATATATTGCTTTGGAAAAGAGGTTCCACTTTAGTTTCCGTAGAAGATGAGAACCTATGGATTGCTTCGAGGCTTATATGATTTGATCACTTAAAACCCCCTGAGAGGTCTCCAGATGATTAAGCATCCAAAATCAATTTCAAGGCAACTAGCTCAGAGAGTATAGCATCACAGACTACTCCAGTCAAGACTTGACCATAATTCAGTGTCACTGACCAGCAGAAAGTAGTATGAAAAGCTACACCCGAAATATTGTTTATAAATGTTTATTTTTATTTAAAGCAGATTGATTATAAATGCAAACTCTTTCTAAAGAAGAAAAGGGATGATGTTATAGATATGATAGGATGAAAGAATGGATTATTGAATCTACTTTTAAAGAGCAATAGCTTGTTTAAAATTGCTATAGATTTTAGTTTATTACAAATTTAAAGTTAATTTTGTTATACTATATGTATATTTCTACTCTTGTTTAAGGTATTATGTTTGTGTAGCTCATTTGAAATTGTAATGTATAATTAAGAAATGCAGTTTATTAGTCATCTGTGATAATCAAATTTATAGTCATGTTAGTTAAGTTTTCTAGGTATACATAGATATATTTCAATTAGGTAAGTAATCTTCATTTCAAAGACCTACAGAATATGGCATTTAAAATGTTTTAAAAACTTAGATTTTTCTGGACAATGTGATACATCTACTCCTGGCAGCACCAATTACTTCAAGGAAGATGATGGGCATCAAAGACACTCCAGATGGAGTTTATCTTCTTCTTGGCAAAAATAGCCATTTGGGCAAGAAACTGTTCTTGTCTGGACTACTTGATAAAATGATGTATCGACTGGACATGTAGGAACCATAGGAAGGTGACCACTGAACTTTGTAAGATGAGATGGTCCTTCAGGTTCCTGCTTTGCAGAGGAGACTGCTAGATATTCTATAGGACACATGGAGAAGTGACTAAAAATCTCTAGGCCTATAGGCTGAAGATGGATACCCCAATGTTGCAGTGGAACTTTGGATGATTGTCCAGGCAGCCAGCTGTTTCTATCATTCTTGATTTTTGCAAGTTGCTTACAATGCACTTCCTATTTACTTAGGTAATATTATATCCTTCTGGGGTCTCTGATGTAGTTGAAGACTAAATAGTTATAGTTATAATTTTCTTTAGTTATGATAAAAGATAAATTAGATATGAAACTTTAGACTCATAAATATAGGGTAGATTGTTGCTTGAGTTTTCCTTCCTGGCCCACGGTCAGGATAAATCTCTCTCACCTGCCAGTCCCACAGCCGCTCAGACCCAACCAAGTAAACACAGAGACTTATATTGCTTACAAACTGTATGGCCGTGGCAGGCTTCTTACTAACTGTTCTTATATCTTAAATTAATCCATTTCTATAAATCTATACCTTGCCACATGGCTCGTGGCTTACCGGCATCTTTACAGGCTGCTTTTCCTGGCGGCGACCGGCTCCAGGACGGCTGGGAAGGCCCGGCTAGCTCAGTCGGTAGAGCATGAGACTCTTAATCTCAGGGTCGTGGGTTTGAGCCCCACGTTGGGCGCCAAATGTAGATGTAACCAATCATCTTATTAAATAAGAAACACAGAGCCAACGTAAAGATAAAAGCCCAAGAGGTCAGAGCTAAGAGCCTTACCCACTTTCTGCCAGCTAGCCTCTCCCGCCAGTAGATGATAGAATTTTTTTTTAAATTTTGCCAAACAAAATAGACTAGATATTACAACTGTAATTCCTGCTTGATTACTGTTCTATTATATGCAATTTTACTGTGTTAAAGTTAAAACCTTCCTATTTGATTAGACAGAAATGGGGAAGAGCTGTGGAATATCTTTCTGTATGCTGTGAACATGTGTTGCTCTGATTTGTTGGTAAATAAAGCTGTATTGGCCTATGGCAAGGCAACTTAGAGGCAGGCAGAAAATCCAAGCAGATATACAGGAAGAAGAAAGGCAGAGTGAGAGAGATGCAAACCTGCTGCCCAAGGAACATCATTTCAGCAGATTGGTAAGTCACAGAACACATGGCAAAATACAGATTAATAGAAACGGATTAATTTAAGATATAAGAGCTAGCTAGCAAGAAACCTAAGCCATTAGGCCATACAGTTTGTAAATAATATAAGCCTCTATGTGTTTACTTGGGTCTGAGTGGATGTGGAACCAAGGGTAAGAGAGATTTGTCTGTACCATGGGGCTCGGGGGCAGGTGGGACTGGAGAAAACTTCCAACTACAACTCAATCTTCTTTTTAACTTTTTCTTAACTAAATATCAGTGAATTAAATATACCTATCCAATATATTATGTTAATTTGCTCTATGGAAATATATGCAAGGAATAAATGTACAAAATTTAAAATAATAATAAGACTAAGCTCATTATTTGAATACTAGATACATTTTAACTTGACTTTACTAGGTGCTCAATTTTATAAAAAACCATTGTTTAATATATTAATTATTTGCAATAGTAAAACTAAATAGTTCATACATACATTTTAGATAAATATAGATTTGTGATATATATCTATATCTCAATTATGTTTGCTAATATATATTACATTTTTAAATTACATAATTACCTATATAAAAATTATATCATTGTATATATATTAAAACAATATGAGTGGTGCCTTACAGATTCTTATCTACAATAAATTTTGTAACTGTCTCTACTATGATCTTGCTATTACTGACATTTATTAATTTTTTTTACATAGTTCAAGTATTGCAGGATGTTTAATCACACTGTGACCCCTGAGACTGTGTTATGTACTGGAAAAACCTGATCTAGTTGTAGTGTGGCACAGCCCTAGCATACACATTTAATACAAGAGCTTTCTGTTTGAAAATTCTAAACAGGACTAAATAAAGTCAACCACAGGTCAAGAGGTAGAGCAAGCAACGAGTTGACAGGAAGTAAATACAGGATTATATGGTGATATTTTATTTGTACTAAAATGTGATTTGTATGTTAATAAAAAAAGTTGCCTGGGGGTCAGAGCTAATAGCAGGCCTTAGCAGAAGCAGGGCAGTGGTGGTGCATGCATTTAATCCCAGCTCTTGGGAGGCAGAGCTAAGCGGATCTCTGTGTGTTCAAGGATACAGCCAGCATGGAGATACATGCCTTTAATCTCAATACCAACCATAGAAGACCTGGAGGTCTGTACAGACGGGCAGTGATGAAGAGGTCATGTGGTTGGGTTTACAACCAATGAGAAGGCAGAACAGAAAGTCAATAAAAAGCACAAACACACAGGAAGTGGGTCTCTTTCAGAGAGGTAGGACAACAGCGAAAGTGAAGGGTAAGGTTTTTAGCTCTTAGCTATTGCTCTGACCTCTTGACTTTCATCTCTGTATTGGCTCTGTGGACAGGGTTTCTCTGTGTAGCTTTGCGCCTTTCCTGGAGCTCACTTAGTAGCCCAGGCTGGCCTTGAACTCACAGAGATCCGCCTGCCTCTGCCTCCCGAGTGCTGGGATTAAAGGCGTGTGCCAACAATGCCTGGCGGCTCTGTGTTTCTTATTTAATAAGACGGTTGGTTACATCTACAGGATTATTTAGAAAAAAAAATAGAGAGTAAGAGGAAGTAAGGAGGATGGAAAATGAGACATAGAGAAAGCAGAAGGTGGGGAGGACATTCAGTGTGAGGAGTTTTGAGATGGCCTTGTAGAAGATGGGAAATTTCTGGGGTGTCAGTTGAAGAGGATGATCAGCTGGATGCTTTCTCTGCCTCTCTGAGCTAGTAGGCTTTCACCCCAGCATCTGGCTTCTAATTCTTTATTGAAAAAAATGAACGATTGAGCTTTTGTTAAAAACAGCAGTTCAAGGAAGTCAGATACATGATTTTAATGATTATTACATTAATAAAATTTTATACACATTTATGTGTATATTGTTTATGTGATATTCCAGAAAGATTAGACTAAAGTACCTACTCACTTTCAACATATCAATATATTGAACTTGACTAATAATACATGAGTTAAATTAAGAAAATATAAATCATTTTATATAGCTTACCATAGAAATAATGTTCTGACAGCTCTGGAAGATGAGATAAGATTAAAGATTCTTGTAGACATAGATTCATCAATAAGAGAACATCTACAACATGGTAAATCGTTTAAGGAAGGAAGCAAAGGAGACAGTTAAATGTCACTAAAGGAAGAAGGCCTAGATATTCTCAAGGAGTCACAATTAAAGCATAAGATTTAGAAACTTTAATTGATCATGTGATACATGGACAAATTAGACACCTCAACTCAGGACAAATACATTTTCAAACTGTCAAATATCCCTGTTTTGGAAGAATCAATTTCAAAAGTGGCTATGTATGAGTCCACCCACCATTCTGCCTTTTTAAGCCTCCTATGCCCCAAATTTCAGCAAACCAAAATTGAGTTTATAGGATATGTGTTCCTTTTAAATGTAACTACCCAGCCTGGAGATGGTGGCGCACGGCTTTAGTCCCAACCCTCAGGAAGCAGAGCCAGGCAGATCTCAGTGAGTTCAAGGCTAGCCTGGTCTACAGAGCAAGATCCAGGACAGGCACCAAAACTACACAGAGAAAATTTGTCTCAAAATAAATAAATAAATAAATAAATAAATAAATAAATAAATAAATAAATAAATAAGTGTAACTACCCTCTAATATGTCCTCTAGAATACTAAAAGAAGAAATCTTGAAGATAGACATATGGAGTTGTTTACAGTTTAATGGCAGCATTTTAAACTTACATAATGATGGAGTTGTGCATTCCATTTCATCATTCCAGTGACTCACGTTGTGATGCACTGAAGTTTCAGAAGGATCTATGAAAGTACATTAGCCTTCATAACAAGGTAAGAACATGATTTTAATAGTAATATTTGGGGAACTGGAAGTCTGTGTTGTTTGAGGAATTCCTAATGATATTATTAATGACATACAACAAATATATTCTACAAATATTTGCTATTGAGACTCAGGGACCTGATATGGTAGGACACACAAGGAGTCATAGAACTTCTTAGTCTGAGGCAGGAGGAATTCAAGTTCTAGGATGGCCTTGACTAGAAAGCAAGATTCTGTTTAAAAATAAAACCACTTAAGTTTTAAAATTGAAAGGTGAGAAGATAAATAAAAGTAGAGGAAGTAATATACTTCCCAGGCAATCACTAGAAACTAAAGGATGATGACAGTTTGCAGAACTTCTGTACTAATTTACTCTTACCATTGACCAGAGTCATGTAGCAAACCAGTCTTTCCTAATCTGCTCTTTTTTTGTGTGTTCTGAACTTTAAAAAAAAAAGTTGAGTAATAGATTCCATTTATATAAGCTTTTAAATTATAAAATTATATGAAAAATAATATCTTTTCCAAAATGTAAGCATACTTTACTAAGGTTTTGAATGGATTCATAAACTATTTGGTAAAGTGTGTAATAAGGGTCGATGCCATCAAGAGAATAAATATAATTTGGTTTTTTTTTTTTTTGGTTTTTCAAGACAGGGTTTCCCTGTGTAGCTTTGCACCTTTCCTGGAACTCACTTGGTAGCCCAGGCTGGCCTTGAACTCACAGAGATCCTCCTGCCTCTTCCTCCCGAGTGCTTGGATTAAAGGAGTGTGCCACCACCACCGGCAATATAATTTTTGTTGCTACACAAATATGAATGAAGAATTCTACATATGACGATTATTTTGTTTTTACATATGTATTTTCATTGCTGTACTTGTTAAAATTAGTGACAATTTAATGCTTTATCTTTGTGTTATTAAAAGTTTTATAAATGTGACAATTAAAAGATTAAAAGATGAGCAGCTATGACAGACTTCTGATAAACATTGTTGAATTGTTTGCAAGAAACTTTATTAATTTATGATGCTTCAACTATTTTGAAGGCATGCTTGTTTCAGTGCACATATTTGTTATAAAAATCACTCAAGTACATAAATAAAAATGCATCTCTTTGTCTTAAATTGCACTCTTTTGATTATCTGAGAGCTCTCTGTATTACAAATATGCTTTAGGAATTTACATATTCTCTTGTAATTTGTTTGAATCACTGTAGTGGTTTATAGTTTAATTGTATAGTCCCAGAGACAGAGGTGCTGTGCAGGTATTTGTTAATGATGTCTCCTTAGGAACATTCCTTGGTTTTCTCTAACTCCATCTCTGTAATGAGAAACATAAAGGAATGAAGCTGCAGTTTATTATAACAGTTATTTCACACAATGAATATGTATCGGATTCAAGAAGGGAACTGCTGCTGTTACAATGACTATGGAGCTCATAAGCACTTCAACAGTTTCTAACCTTAACAACCTGCTACAACTTGTGCCAAGACACTCCTATATGGGAGAGCTGTGGGAAAGGAGGAAAACTGGTCTGGTAAAACTACTTTCTTCATAGAACCTGTAGTCAAAAGGAAGAAGAGTCAAAAGTAAGAAAGAGATGTGAGGTATTAAAAAAATTTCCCCGACTACTGGAGGACAGTTCCTTCTTTTTACAATACTTCTCACTTCTGGATTCTCCATAGCATATTCTGCAATTTTTACATTTACAAAGTCTGTTAAATATTTCTTAAGATTTCTTTTATCATGCTGTCAAACATTATCTTTCCTTGTGCTTGTTGCCAAGTCTATATCCATTTCCACGTAAGTAGAGATTCTTACAGTGACAGCCCATTCACAGATTCAAAACTTTTATTAGGTTTTGATTCCTGCTATAATAAAATGCCAAATATGTTACATTCCAAAATAATATAAACTTATGACCTTCTTTCCTCTGAAAACTCCTGAATTACTCTTTTGATTACATTGGAGTTGCCCAGAAAATCCCAGATAATTTTCTTAAATCGAAATTCATTTTTAAGACATATAGATTAAGTAGATTGATGAATGGACACTTTTGTAGAACCACTCTTTTGCCAACCAGGAAAAAACAACAACAACAACAACAACAACAACAAACATGACAAGTAAATCTATGCTTTGTCTCCCCCGACTTTGGAAAATACACTCAAAGTTGATCCTCAGGTTTCTAAATTTCTGAGTTATAAAACTTGGCAGACAGTATGTCCTTAATTAGACAAAAACCAGGGAATTATTCATTCACAGGTAAGAATGTTGATGGGGATGTGATTGGATGGGTGTATCTTTGATGCCTTATTTTTAAAAATGTAGGAGGCTGTAAATCAGAAAAGATGTCAATGCATGAATATAAACTTTATAACCAATTATAGAGGCATGAAAAAGAATGGCAAGACATTGAGTACTGAGTTGCAATAGAATAATCTCAAAATCTTTACAACCATGAAAATCTATCTAATAATTAGAGAATAACTTTGTAAATAAGGTTAGAAAAGAGTACCAGGGAGGTAAATAAAAAAATAGGATGCTGGACTGGAGAGTTGGCACTGTGCTTGAGAATGCAGAGTATTCTTTGATAAGACCTGTATCAATTTCCAGCACACAATCTGGAGGCTCACAACCCCATATAACTCAAAGACCTGGAGATCATATACCTTCTTCAGTCCTCTGCAGACACAGGCACTGTGCTTACATGCTCACAGTTACACACACACACACACACACACACACACACACACACACGAGTAAATCAAAAATAAAAATTAAATATTCTTTTTAAAATGGGGATGCTTCTTGGTGTGGGGATGAGCAGAGATGCTTTTCCTGCGGTTCCATTACATTTCCATCTAGGAATCTAGTCTTTCAACTTCATGATAGTCAAAAATTAGGTAATGTGACCTTGACCTCATCACATGAATCCACTGAACAAGAAGTGATTCTTTAATAATATAAAAGAATCAGGAGCCCTCCCATCCAGTTACATTCCTCTTCTGTGTCTCATTAGAAAATAAATGAGATTCTAAACAATAATAGTAAAATAATAAAATAGAAAATAAGATGAAACAAAAACTAACACACTGGCACAGAACAAAACGAATAAAAGGACAGGAGTCCAATAAAACACACAAGAAACACATATAGACCTAGAGACCCAGTCATTTCCACACTCAGGACTCTCATAAAAACACAGAACTGAAAGCCATAACACATACACCCAGATAATATAGGATAAAAATCAAGAGGGAGAAATAATTAAATAAAAACATAGAAGTAAAATAAAACTAAATGTAAAAAATGGAAAATTAAAAGTAAAAAAAGATAAAATAAAAGCCCTCATGAGACATAATGAGAAAAAAAATCTCCAGAGATGCTATTGAGTGTTATGGGATACACTTTTTTGTACACTGTAAAGATGTTGCCAAGGTGCCTTCTGATTGTTTTAATAAAGAGCTGGATGTCTAATAGCTAGACAGGAGAGAAGAGGTGGGTCTTCTGGGACAGAGAGAGGAATGGTAGAAGAATCTATGTGCTCTAGAGATGCCAGCAAGATGCAGAATAAGTTGGGTATACAGAATGGAAGAGACATAAAGAGCCACTTGGCAGAATGTAGATAATCAAAATAGGTTAAGTTATAAGTACTGGTTGGCAACAAGCCTAAGTTAAAGGCCAAGCTTTTGTAATTAATTCTAAGTTTCTGTGTCATTATTTGGGGGCTGGCTATCCAGGAAAGTCTGATGAGGAAGTCCAACTACCATTGAGTTTGTACTTGCAGCTCTTGATCTCACAGAAATTGTGTATTCCCTTGAACACAGAGTTAAACTCTTCTAGAAATTGAAATATTTTAACCAATTTGTAGTATCATTTTAGTAATTAGTCTGTCCTATGAAGAAAAAGATCGTTGTCTTTATCAGTGGCTTATACTTCAAAATACAGATACAAGTCCACAATTCCTAGGAGTAAGGAAAATTTATGGAGATTATTTTCTGTAGCACCCACATGTCCATCGGTAATATGGAAGAGCCATAGCTGACACATTTGGGTTTTATTAAAGGATTTAGCAGAATAATGTCTCCTACAGTGAACCTAATGGCACAAAGTATTTCCAAGTCACTCGTATTGAGAAACTTGTACCTTGATTTACATACATTCTACTCTGGTAATAATTTCTATAACACTAAGCATTGAAATATGAAAAAACTTTGCATAGAATGATGATCTATATTAATTTAAAGGCTTCTGTCAGGCATAAGAGCAAAGTGATAACATTATGGATTTTTATTATAAATTACTTGTGTAATTTTAAAAGTGATTTTTTTGAGAAAGACAAAAATCTTGGCTTTAGCGTGTGAGGGAAGGTAAAATAATAATGCGTGTAATCTTTACAGATATGTACTAACATGTGTCCACATTTAGTAACCAGGGGAAATGCACAAAATAAGAGCTGAAAACACAGACTATGGTCAGTACATAAAGCTACTGTGTCGAGTGTTATGACACTGAAATTAGATGATCAACAGCTACTGCTTTTCTTTTTCATATGTAAAAAAATTTTAAGGTAACGTCACTAGAAATCTGACCTGTTCTTTATGCCTAATTAATTGTTACATGTCATGTATCTTGCTTATTGGGATTTTTTAAGTTTCCCACATCAGCAGAATGTAAAAAAAAATGTTGTGCATCACTGACTACTTAATGTTATGTGCCAGGAACTATGAAAAAATGGTTAAAGTATTCCTTTATTGTGGTATTTGATGGAATCAAAAGTGCTATGAAATCAGTCCCAAGAAGGGACATGTCACAGTTTGATGGCATTAATATGCAAACAAATGTGAGCCAGAATGTTCTTGGAGCTGACTGAAGCTCTCCTCTCTTCACAGATGGCAGCTACCTCAGCACTTGCAGCTTTGGAAGACTTGTTCCTTAGAGCTTTTCTTTTTGTCATCAATAAAATGAATGATGAAGGGTACACCAAGGTCTGCGATGTCTAGAACCAACTGACCTTTGTATGATGGTTAATGCAACACACACACACAAACACACACAAACACACACACATACACATTCACACAAACATACCAGCAAACATACTCATACAAACACACACATACACACATGTCTACCAACATGCAAAGAAAAAGTCACTTTTCACTTGTGTAGGTTACTTTACAAAGAACATTTTAGCCGATATTTTCTTCTGGCAAGGAAAGAAAATCTAATTCATGTCAATTCCACAAAGGTGGATATTTAAAAACCTAAGAAACTGTAATCCATAAAAAGCAGAACAACTTCCATGTAAATACAGGAAACTATTCCTAAAGATTTGAAACTTCTTTTCAAAACACTCTAATTATTTGTAGTTTTAAAAGAAGTATACATTTGTTGGGCATATATGCCTGTTGGAGTATATCCATTTAATATATGAATTAAAAACAGTATCTTCACATTACATGTATATTTTGCCTTTCAACTTTGTGTTTTAAGGGGATTCCTGTGTTTGTAAATGTGTGCGTTTCTGTGCCCATTTGTAATTGTTGTGCTTTTTCTTTGGCTCTTTTTGTTTGTTTGTTTGTTTGTTTATTCTGTCCTGTTCTGATTTTTTAAATATTGTTTGACTTCGTTTTATTGTTATTCTATAGACACCTGTTTGTTTACTAAGGAGACATAGGAAGGGTGTGAATCCAGATGGTAGGGAGAAAGGAAAGAAGCTAGAATGAGTTTGGAGATAGTAAACCGGAATCAGAAGGTATAGTCTGGAAAAATATCTATTTTTAATAAGAGCAAAAAAGTCTTAAAAAAAAAAAAAAAGGAAGCCTCTAACAAAAAAGTTAAGTCATAAGGTACATTCTCTTTTGAAAGGGGATCTAGAATCCCAGTTCCTCTCTCAGTCTTTGCTTTCTGGTCATCACAAAATTTACATGTGAATAAATATTTACAGTCTTGGCTCTGGTGGGACAAAGTGTTGAGTGTTGCACATACTCTTGTTCCAAAGTGAGCAAATCCAAAAGGATGTCCCACGCCCACCTTGACTCTCTCTGTTTCAAGCTTAGACTCTCCAGACTCAAACCACTGGTAACAACTGACCAGACATAGAGATTTGGAGAGCCATGAGACAAACGACCCTTCCCTCCCTTTAAGTTGTTGATTTTGGGTATTTGTCACAGCAACAAACTATAACACAGAACTAATACATGCTCATCCAAATTACTCAGTCACCATATCCCTCCACTGCTGATAATGAAAAATATGATTGCAAAGACAACTCACTTGCTTCTTCTGTAATATCAACTTTGAAATTCTATTTATTTTTTACTATTCTGTATAAGTATTGAATAATCTCAAAACATTTTCTTGTTGTTTTATAAATAAATTTAAAAGAAAATTAGATTTAAATTCAGAAAGTCACATTTATCATGCATAAAGTAAAAATACTATTAATTTATTTTATTAATCATTATAGTAACATTGAACAGTTGTTCCTATATGTTTAAATAAAGAATTTCCCTGGCCTATTGGGCAACTATGAGCTGCTCAAAATGAACTGTTACAAAAGCATAAAAAAATTTAAAATTATATTTCAATTCATAATGAATTAGCATTTAACTGTGTGATAGCTGAAGTTATATTTTTAAGTCTTGATTACTATGCCTAAGAGATCTATGAAACAAAAATGCCTTTGATCTGCAAACTCCTTTCCCAAAGACAGACAGTTCCTGAAATGCTGGAGGATATTGTTTACTTAAGATAACAATACGCTTGTTGTCACTCCCCTCAACAAGTTTGTTTGACCATCAACACCGGTTGTGCTTGATCACATGTGGGCAGGATGTATGTAAGGCAAGAAATATGTCAAGATATACTCTTGCCCCTGATTGGATGTAGGCGGGAGGTATGCACGTAGGAAGTAGATCAGGATGTATGCTTCCCCCTGATTGGGCTTCATACAGTGAATTATGGGATTTGTCTTGTGGCACAAGTAGACATTTCCATCACAATGTTGACACAAATCTTTAGTTTTTGTACAGCTTGGTACAAAGGCTTATCAATAAAATGTGTCTCAAACAGAACAGAATATCAATGTTTGAAGACACAGTAAGGAATTAGAACATTCAGTCATCAACAAATGTACATTATGAAAAATAAGTAAATAGACAAGAAGAAATAAAATGTATGATTTATTGATATTGAAGAAAAATTTCATTCTTCAATATCAAATTGAATTGACAAATTGACAAATACTTTTAAAAATAATAGCAGAAAATTTTCCAGTTGTAGAGATAGAAATACCCATCCAGTCACAGCAGTCCTTTGCAACACCAAATAGACAAGGTTAGAAAGTAGCTCTTCTGAGAGGTGTAAGGTGGTATCTCAGAGTCGTTTTGATTTGCATTTCCCTGATAATTAGGGATGTTGAGCAATTCCTTAAACGTCTTTCAGCCATTTGAGTTTCCTCTGTTGAGAATTCTGTTTAGTTCTATAGCCTATTTCTTTTTTTTTTTTTTAAGATTTATTTATTTATTTTTTAATATACAATTCAACTTTACCTATCAGCCATAGATTCCCCCCATTCTCCCTCCTCCCGTCCCGCCCGCCTCCCCCCCACCCACATCCCCCCGTCCCCCCCCCCCCCCCCCCCCCGCCCTCCCGGCACCCCCCCCCTGCCCACCACCCATTTCCATCTCCTCCAGGGCAAAGATTCCACCGAGGGTTGAGATCAACCTGGTGGACTCAGCCCAGGCAGGTCTAGTCCCCTCCTCCCAGGCTGGGCCAAGGGTCTCTACTAAGCCTCAGGTTTCAAACAGCCAATTCATGCACTGAGCACAGGACCCGGTCCAACTGCCTGGATGCCTCCTAAACAGATCAAGCCAATCAACTGTCTCACCCATTCCGAGGGCCTGATCCAGTTGGGGACCCCTCAGCCACCTATTTCTTAATTGGACTGTTGGGCATTTTGATGTCTAATTTCTTGAGTTCCTTATATATTCTGGATATCAGTCCTCTGTCAGATGTGGGGTTGGTGAAGATCTTTTTCCATTCTGTAGGCTGTCGCTTTGCCTTGTTGACAGTATCCTTTGCTCTACAACAGCTTCTCAGTTTCAAGTGGTCTCATTGATTGATTGTTTCTCTCAGTGTCTGTGCTACTGGTGTTATATTTAGGAAGTGATCTCCTATGCCAATGCATTCAAGACTACTTCCTACTTTCTCTTCAAGCAGGTTCAGAGTAGCTGGATTTATGTTGAGGTCTTTGATCCACTTGGACTTAAGTTTTGTGCACGGTGACGGATATGGATCTATTTGCAGCCTTCTACACATTGATACCCAGTTATGCCAGCACCATTTGTTGAAGATGCTTTCTTTTTACCATTGTTTTGGCTTATTTGTCAAAAAGTATATGTTCATAGGTGTGCAGATTAATGTCAGGGTCTTCAATTTGATTCCATTGGTCCCCATGTCAGTTTCTATGCCAGTACCAAGCTGTTTTTATTACTATAGCTCTATAGTAGAGCTTGAAGTCAGGGATCGTGATGCCTCCAGAGGTTGTTTTATTGTACAGGATTCTTTTGGCTACACTGGGTTTTTTGTTTTTCCATATGAAGTTGAGTATTATTCTTTCCAGGTCTGTGAAGAATTGTGTTGGTATCTTGATGCGGATTGCACACCTTACAACTGTTAGAATGGCTAAGATAAAAAACACTGAAGACAGCTGATGCTGGAGAGGATGTGGAGTTAGGGGAACTCTCCTCCACTGCTGGTGGGAATGCAAGCTTGTACAGCCACTTTGGAAATCAATATGGTGCTTTCTTAGAAAATTGGGAATCAATCTCCTCCAAGATCCAGCTATACCACTCTTGGGCATATACCCAAGGAATGCTCAATCATACCACAAGGGCACTTGCTCATCTATATTCATATCAGCATTGTTTGTAATAGCCAGAACCTAGAAACAACCTAGATGTCCTTCAACTGAAGAATGGATAAATAAAATGTGATACATATACACAATGGAATACTACTCAACAGAGAAAAATAATGACATTATGAGGTTTGCAGGCGAATGGATGGATCTAGAAAAAAATCATCCTGAGTGAGGTAACCCAGACTCAGAAAGACAAACATG